>CAUYON010095116.1:0-12301 GCA_963573935.1 Arctocebus calabarensis
GCAAACTAATGTGGTCTCTTTGGAAAGATGTTTGGAGAACATTTAAAGATCTAAAAATAGGCGGCACCTGTGGCTCAGTGAATAGGGCGCCAGCCCCACATGCCAGAGGTGGTGGGTTCAAACCCAGCCCCAGCCAAAAAAACTGCAAAAAAAAAAAAAAAAAAGTCTTTGCTAAAAATAGACCTGCCATGTGATCCTATAATTCCTCTACTAGGTATATATCCAGAAGACCAAACATCACATTATAACAAAGATACTTGTACCAGAATGTTTATTGCAGCCCAATTCATAATTGCCAAGTTATGGAAAAAGCCCAAGTGCCCATCGACCCATGAATGGATTAATAAATTGTGGTATATGTACACCATGGAATATTATGCAGCCTTAATGAAAAATGGGGACTTTATCTCTTTCGTGTTTATATGGATGGAGCTGGAACATATTCTTCTTAGCAAAGTATCTCAAGAATGGAAGGAAAAGTATCCAATGTACTCAGCCCTACTATCAGTTCCTTTTCTTGAGCTTCCCTTGCGATTTTCATGTCTCTGCGCCATACTCATTATCTCATGAAGGGGAGTCACAGTTGAGTCTTCTGCATATTTCACATCTTCCATAGAATATTACACCTTCTAACCACCTACTTTTGTTTTTTGCCTGAGGTCATACAGCTAATGACAATCCCAGTAGGAGGTACATGGTACCTGGGCGTATTCCAGCCCGAAAGCCTGTTTTTCCCCATAGCTCATATTGGGGCAATAGGCAGGTGTGTGGTGTCACCGAGAGGCAGCATTGAGTCAGGGCTGAGCGCGCAGACAGACGCAGAGTCCCAGCTCCGACACTTGCTCTCGAGCCTTCCTGTGCCTGTTTCCTTATCTGTAGGATGGAGATTATAAACTAATGTTTGTAAGGTGCTCAGTGCAGCGCCTGCCACTGCGCAGACCTATCAGTGTTTGCTGGCGTGGAAGCAGAGCCCCAAGAAAACCAGCCACCTGGCCTTGCTTGTTCAGAAGCCGAATGACAACTGGACTCCTCAGCTCTGAATCTCAGGTCTCAGGTAGTAGAAATCGCTGCTCAGTAATAGCTATGGAAGGATTTAATGGTTCATTTGAATCAGAAGGGAAAGCAGCTTAGGTAAGAAGGAGGGGCTAGGCTCACAGACTTGGAAGGAAGATCAGAGATTTTATATTTATCTTAACAGAAAATCAGGAGTCAGGGAGGTTCGGGAGCGTGTCCAAGGCACACAGGCAGCAGGGGCTTCACTGCAGGAACACGTCGGGGGACTGGGTCTGAGGCTGCGTCTTGCCTCAGAGCAGTGATTTTCAACTGCTGTGCCATAAAAGATTTTAAAGGTCATTAATTAAATTATTTTCAAAAGAAGTTTCAATCACAAGAAGAATATTTTTTACTCTTTTCTGGGGTCAACATAATTTTCTGGGGTCGAAAGTTTAACTATAGGCTCAATCATGGCTTGAGGTTAAAAAAAAAAAAAGGTTGAAAAACACTTCCTTCGACCAAGCAGCTTTCTGGGAACCTGAGACAGCTGAGTGTGTGAGTTCTCCCCCCCATCCCAAGACTCCATGAGTATCATACGCGTCCAAGCCCTGTATGGAGCTGGTTCCACACAAACATCTTTCTTTTTTATTTTTATTAAATCGTAATTATGTACATTAGTACAATCATGGGGCACAATATGCTGACTTCATATATAATCTGAAATATTTTCATTGAACTGTTTAACATAGCCTTCATGGCATTTTCTTAATCCCTATCTGTGGACATTGGTATTCTGCATTTAATAAGTATCACTTGTACCCTTCTAAGATGCTCCGCAGGTGTGATCCCACCAATCGCCCTCCCTCCCCCCTTCCCTCCCTCCTCCCCTCCCCCACCCTCCCCTCCCCTCCCTTGCCCTTTTCCCCATATTCTTGTGCTATCATCGGGTTTTAGCCTTCATATGAAACATCTCTTTCCTTAATGTGCCATTTGCCTCTCTCACCTGTGGTCAGTGCAGGGACCCATTCTCTACTTGCTCGAGAGACCAATAAGGAGGCACTGATTAATTATAAAAACAGATAAAATTTAGGTTTTTCAGCCAGGGCTGGGTTTGAACCTGCCACCTCTGGCATATGGGGCCGGCACCCTACTCACTGAGCCACAGGCACCGCCCTAAAATTTAGGTTTTATAGAGATGGGCTGTGTGCCACATATTTAGAGCGGGTGAGTCACAGCAGACGGCATCACACAAGATGACCCCAAAGAGCAGAGAAGTGACAAACGCAGACACTTTTTGCTCTTGCTACAAATACCCTTGCATTTATTCATTTAGTCATTATAAAACAGAGGGCTATTTAATCATGCACTGATAGTGTTATTTAGAAATATTTATTGTACTTTGTTCTTAAAGAAAATGGATGCTATTTCTAACACGGGGGAAGGTGAAGTTTATGTGGAGTCTTTTTACGTCTGCTCAGCTACACACACAGCAAGGAGGATTTTCCATTAAAATACTTGCTTAAGATAATACTTGCTTATGTTATATGTTATATATATAATGTCTTATTAAGTCTTTAATAGTAGCATATTAAAATAAGACATTCCAAGCAAATTATTTTACTTTTTCTGAGTATGTTTCACACGCCATTTTCATTTGCTGTTTAATACACCATGATAGTAGTATAGGTAATTTATTCAATTTTCCCTGTTGTAAATTTTGGTAGTTTCTAATTTTAAGGGTAAATATTAGCAGGCTTAGTTTCATGCTTGGCATTACTTGGCAGGTTTCTATAAGCTAAGATTAGGAAAATCAGACATTCATAGGTGTATACATAGCTCTATGTATTTTGCTGAGCATATTGTTGAAGTGTATTTGTTGTTAGCAACGAGAATCATCAGCAAATTTTCAGGTGTTAGTATTTGAATCCAGGTGTCATTACACCCCGAAATTACGGGAAAAATACCTCTAGTAACATTAAAATGAAATTGTAGGAAAACAAAGAAATGTGAATTTTAGAGTCATACTCAGACAGGTGGGATCAGCTGTGTAAATTTTAACACATAACTTCACTTTCCCCATTTTTGGTTCCCCATCTGTCAACTGGGCATAATGTCTGACCCTTCCTGAACAGGGGTCAGAGAAGTCAATTAGAAAATAGTCACAGAGCACACAGCCCAGTCCCTGGCACACCAGCCTGGTTCATTTAGTCACTAAGCCACCTTTCCCCAGGAATGTACCGATAATTACAGCCCAAGCCAGTGTGTATTAACCTCTGTTTTCCCCATAATTATATCAAGTCTGCTTTTTAATTTGGATATGTGAACACAATGTAAAATAGCTAATTGCATTTCCTTTTTGACTAATTGCATTTTAAATTATCTATTACAAAGATTCTGGCGTAGCCAATGGAACAGAAGTGCTATTACAGACCAATTATCACCTCCAATGTGTCAAGACCCAGAAAAAGAAGATGCTACTGATGCCGTGGACGGTCGCAGTTCCCCAGCGAGTGGGCAGGCCTTTGTCTTCAACCCTCGGGTCGTGCCACTGCCCAAAGGGCGACAGACGGCCCTCTTCTTTCACAGTTCAGTGCAAACCTCAGCCCCTCAGTGAAGATTTTCAGACTCCAGGGTAGAAATAATCACATTTTTGTGTGTGCTACCATGGCTCCATACACACAGTGGACGTTCTGAACATCTAACTGCCTTTTCTGGGCTTGTTCCTGTGTCCTTGTTCTCTGCTGGCCCGTGTGCTCCTCAAAGGCCGTAACACGAGCCTGACCCACAGCTGGTCCAGAAGGCTGGGCCCAGGCCTTGCACGGAGCAGGGTAAAGAAGTGATGGGACCTTCCATGGAGCCATGTTAAGCTCTTGGGATTTGCATACTGGTTTGGAACACGTCTAATACATTGCAAAGCCCTCTAACAATGCTTTTTTCTTCTTCTTTGGGAATATTGCAGGGGTACATGCTTTGCTTACATAATTTGTTTTTGTACATTTTCAGTCAGTGTTGTAGGCATGCCCTTCACCCAAAATGTGTGCCTTGTACCGGTTGTGTGAATTTACACAACCTCCCTCTGCCACCCACCTTGTTGATTTCCTTTGAGTTTCGCTTCCATATGTGAGCTGAACTGTGGATTCACTAGTTCCAATTTAGTTTTGAGCACAGGTGGGTTTGTTTTTCTATCCTCGAGATACTTCACTCAGAAGGATGGCCTCCAGTTCCATCCAGGTTGTTAACAAAGATACTAAATCACCATCTTTTCATGGTTGAATGTGTCCCGTGGTTTTCATACACCACAGTTCCTTTATCCACTCATGTGCTGATGGACACTTTCTTTCCACATCTTTGCAATGGTGAGGAATGGTTTTATTTATGCTATAAGATAGAATAAATTGACACTGCTGATGTAAGATGATAGTATCAATGGTGATGTTTGCAAGGACTGTAGGGGACAGATGCTAATGGACTTTAAAAAAGGCCTCGACCTGCCCAGGTCTGTGCATGGCATGCCTCGGAACATTCTTCAAAGGTCACTGCTGCCCTAGAAAGTCCATGGACGCCTTCTCAGACAAGATCCTGAGAAGCAGGTGAGGTCACTCCATCACCCCCCTCCAAAAAATAAAAAAAGGGTTGGAATTGATATTATAAATTAATCTGGAAAACAGAACTGTGTTTTACTTTGGGCTTTTATAAAATTTCCAGTACGTTTATGAATACTAAATTAGTCAAGTCCTCCCCCATAATTTTCTAATTAATTCCAAAGGAGACTAGCTTTGATCAATTAACAGACTTCATTACATTTAGTTAATTAAGAAATTTAGAGCATAGATTTTGTCATTACTACAGATAGCCCCAATTGACCTCTGGTGATGTTTGAGTAGTTTCTATAAACCTGAAATAATGGGGTCCTGACCATCGCCCCGTTAGTAAACAGTGAATGGTCCAGGCAATGGAGTTGAACCTGGCTGAGACAAATAAGGACTCCTCATTGCTTTAAAGTAGATTCAAGAAAGCTGCAAAATTTCATTTTTAAGCAATAGAAGAAAAATAATATTGGCTGAGAATTAACTATAGGCTGTGTAGCTGGTCTCTATAAGAGTAGGAGCTTGATAATGAAAGTGACCTGGATTTAAACTTTTACCCGCGGCTGCACGTCCTGGAAAGGCCAAATGGAGCGCCTGGCTCACCGCTAGAGATAAAAAAGAATGACGTTCACCATCACGGTCATCATTATTCTTGCTGGGTGCTTTCACAATAGTTGTTTATTTAATCCTAAAATAAGTACTACCAAATAGATACAAATTTCCTTCTTCAAAAAGGAGAAGTCAAGCCTCAGAGTGTTACTGGAACATTCCTAACATCTCAGAGCTGTTCAGACCTCGTTGTCCCCTAGAGGCTGGTATTAAACACAGTAGTAAGTGAGGAGTTATTAGCAAATGGATGATTTTAGGTCCTGTACACTAAGCTTCCATTTATAGAAAACGAGTTTAAGGATTCCATTGTTTCACCAAGCAGGAAGGATTGGGGGGAGCCCAACCCAAACCATCCTGATGTGGGTTGATTTGGAATAGCTGGGAAGCTTCTCAGAAGCAACTGACACCCCTCACAAGCTGTCTTTGGGGACTTCCCAATGTGCTGGAGCCCAAGGTGGGAACATTGACCTTCAAACTGTGACCGGGCTCCTTGTAGGATCTTCTGCAGTAGCAGGTGACATTTTTGGATCCCTCCTGTTTTTTTCTTCCTCCTTCTTATTTTTATTTTTATTTTTTCTTCTGCATTCAAGAATCTCACCTTACCTTAAAGGATAAACATGGATGGAGCATCTTATTTTTTCTTAAAGCTCTCTGCATATGTCCCTGGACAGCCTCCTTCCCTGTTTTTCTCTCATCTTTCTGGCCTTCCTTCTCAGCCCCCTGCCCGTTAGGTTGACATAGTCCAGGTTCTGACCTTGACTCCTCCTCACTCACACATTAAAAGGTTTCCTTTCTTCTTTTCATTAGGAACATTTACCCTTCCATTAAAGGAGAGAGCAGTGTCAGCTTCTCTGGAGAGGGCTTTCTGTAGCTTCCCCTGGGGTGAACCTTCCCTTTCCTGCTCTTGCTCTCCCTTCCACCAAGCATTTATCACATTCAGAAGCATCCGCCAACACACGTCTCCTCCCCTAGAACCTGAGCAGCTCCACTTAGGTCCTGGTCTGATTTACCTCGGCATCGACAACGTGCAGCCCGAGCCTGGAATCGGGATTGCTCCCGGAGTGCGTGATGGAT
This sequence comes from Arctocebus calabarensis, assembly GCA_963573935.1. Taxonomy (NCBI): domain Eukaryota; kingdom Metazoa; phylum Chordata; class Mammalia; order Primates; family Lorisidae; genus Arctocebus; species Arctocebus calabarensis. The sequence goes on from CAUYON010095116.1 coordinate 6,264, forward strand.
GGGTCTGAGCCGGTCGTTAACATGGAAACTGGGCGGCGTCCTGGGCTGGGCTCCTGCAGACAAGCGTGGCTTTTGTCTTCCCCAACCCACTGGAGCAGCTTCTAGAGGAGAACTGGGGCTCACATCCTAAGGTGACTCTGCTAGAACCGCGGCAGACATTCAGCGAGGCTCGTAGGCAAACGAAGAGAGACAATCCCACCTAAGCTGTGGTTGCTGGGAAAATCGCAGTTCCTACTTGCTGGGAGGAGGAAAGAGATGAAGAGGAATTTGAAGTCCTCAAAGACTGCGAAATATAGCCCAGGAAATGCCGCCACTGTAAATTAGTGGAGCATAATGTATTCCTTAGGGGGATTCTCACCAGCAGGTGAGGTAGTTAGCATTACATGATGTTGGTGCTCTCCTTAGGGCTGGGCTGTTAGTCAGTCGTGAGCAGGGTGGGAGGAGGATGCCGATGGCCTGAGCTGTCACGGGAATGGGCTAATCGAGGCCTTGCAGGGGGTTGATGGGGGGCTGGTTGTTTGGGAGGACCTTGTAGGGGGGTTGTTGGGGGCTGGTTCTTTGGGAGGACCTTGTAGGGGGTTGATGGGGGCTGGTTGTTTGGGGACCAATTGATGTCCCTGGGACTTTCTGACATGGACAATCAGATGTGATTATCCTGACTTGGAAATAGCCTGATTAGGAACCTGGGAAGCTTCTAAGAAGCAACTGATACCCCTCAAAAGTGTATAAAATCTAGCACTGAGCTCTCCCTGAAGCCTGCAGCCCCCAGGACAAGGTTCAGCTTGCTTCATAAGTCATTAAAATGAACATTTCCTTTCCTGCTAAAGCTGTGCTTACTCCCATCCTCACAGTAATTTTGGTAACTACCCTGAGCCATACCATGCTGCCCTAGAAGACTCCAAGTAAGTACGTAAGCCCAGGACAGGCCCACGCTGCAGTGGGCCCAGGCCATGAGCACGGGGCAGGCCCACACTGTAAGGTGCTTCCTGGACAGATAAGCCTATGGACACTGTTCCAGTCCCAGCTCACAAATCACATTTGCATGATAAAGTCACTAAGACTCTTTCAGCAAAGAAACATGTTTTAGCTTATTATTATTATTATTTGCAATTTTTGGCCAGGGCTGGGTTTGAACCCACCACCTCTAGCATATAGGACCAGCACCCTACTCCTTTGAGCTGACTGTGTTTTAGCTTATTTAAGTGAGATTTTTCAAACTTCCTATATGACAGCACTGTGTGTTTCCTCTGTCCACTGTTAGCACCCGTGGAACTGATACCCCACAGTGACATTCTGGGAAGTGCTGGCCTAGCTTGGAATGCGGACGTGGACACATGTCATTGACTCAGAGCTGCGTTTTCTGAGATGCCCGTGTGGCTCCCCAGCCGCTCCTCTTCAAACAGACCTCAGTGGATGGGCGAACGCAGCCTCCAAGTGACTGCCCACGGTCACTCCCACCCCTTTGGCAGGACTGGGCCAGACAACTAGCAGCCAGATTCTTTCCCTTTCAAATCAAGACTCAGAAGTTTTAGGTTGAGCTCGGATGGCAGGTTGGGCCAGGCTTCAGGACGCTTTACCTCAATTGCACTTGAAAACAGGGGAAAATGATCCTCTGAGAGACAGAGAGGAAAGAATTCATCAGACCCTCCTGAAGCAGGACTGGGGGGTTTGAGGCCCCCAGGAGAGGAAGGAACTTCTCCTCAACCCCCTAGACGACTGAATTCCCCTCGGAAATTACACACTATCTCTGCAGACTATCACCAAACCCTTCTTGCAACTACAATTTGTACCAGCTGTTTGTTCTTTTGTAACCTCACCTGTCAGCATGAAAAGGGTGTCTCCCGGACTCAACCCGCTGACCTGCCGGTCACTGCTGGCTGGACCTTCCAGCAAGAGGAGTGTTCAGTGTCAGCCAGCTCTTCTTTGTGGGGTTCAGCAACACCAGCCAGAGTGCCTCTGTCTTTTAAAACAAACTTTAGAATATGATAGACGTAGTCGTGTTTTGGTTACATAATTTCCTTTTGTACACTTTAGGTCAAATTGTAAGCGTGCCTTTCACCCAAATGTGTGCATTGTACAAGTCAGGTGTGAATGATCCGACCCCACCTGACTTGCTCCGTCTCCGTGTGCACTTGGGGGTTGGTCATCTAGTCCCACTTCAATAATGAGCACATGTTCCCCCAGTTTCTTTTTTTTATTTGCATATAAATGTGTTTATTAAGTTTCTACTTTTTGCCTTCACAGAATTACAAAGGCTTAACATTTAATAACAATAACAATGTTTAACATAAGCACTAGAAACAAAAACCTCATAAAGAATGAACGAAGATAAATACATTCAGAGAAGAAATCAGATGATTACTGCATTGAAATATTAAGCAATAGCAATAATAATAATGCAAAGAAAGTAACATTCACATTGTCAAGTAAGAGTTTGTCCATCATAGAATGCTTTGATTCTGAGGCTCAGTATGGAGTTATCAGTTAACTTCTTATTTTTTCCCCAAAATCTCAAAAAATAGACAACTAATATTTATAAATAAAAGTAAAAGATAATTTCAGAAAACAGATCATGCCAAATCATGTAGACAATAGAAAATTGTCAGTTTCTTAAGAAAGTTTGTATAGCACAGGGTTTGGGAAAGAGGTTTTTATTCTGCAAAATGTTAACAATTTTTATTAAAAAGTCTGTCAATGGGTGGCACCTGTGGCTCAGTGAGTAGGGCGCCAGCCCCATATGCCGGAGGTGGCAGGTTCAAACCCAGCCCCGGCCAAAAACTGCAAAAAAAAAAAAAAAAAAAAAAAAAAGTCTGTCAATGCTCACACAGTCTGTGATGGAATCAGAACACCCCAGGTCAAACTGAGCAATGCCCAGCTATATGGTGAGGCGACTCTCACACGGAGAGATTGTAGGGAAATTGCTGCAGAGGCAGCCCTGGGTTGATAAAAGGTCCAATAACTGTTCTCTGGCTTGTCTGCAGCGCTTTCCTCCCCCCACCGTGACGCCACCACATTCTCTCTGTTGCACTTGATAAGGGCAAATTGGCACCGTGGGCCGGAGCTGAGCTTTGCGAAGTCCCAGAGTCCAGCCTCCGACTGACTGTACGAGTTGTACAAATCGCTTTCCCCACGTTCAGAGACGCTTATCAGGGCCCACAAGGAAGGCAATGCAGGCCGCTCGCCAGGCTGACAAATCTCTCACAAGAGCCAGCACCGTGCCCCCAGCATAATGAAATTGGAGGCTTTGCCGGTCCTGCAAAATAAAGAACTTTCTGAAGCAGATTGCTTAATAAGGGTGCCCAGCAGAGCCATTTAGTGGAGTAGTTCAGAGAGCCCTTCAGAGTGGCTTTGTCACCTCCCAGCACTCGTGGGAAAGGCAGCTCCCAGCACGATTCTGCCTGATTTGCGGGTGCTTTTCTGTCCTCGCCTCCTCTGTCTCTCAGGTACCTCGCATTCAGCATCACCCTGACCAAATCCCCAAACCTCAGGATTGAAAACAGCCTGACAAAGAACAAATTCCAAACCAGCCGCCAGAGAATCCAAGTTCCACTGACGTCCAAACCGTGTTCATTATTTTTAATTAATAATATGATTAATTAATTATTCATAATTAATAATTGGACTGGATTTCTTTCTTATTACTTAAAAAATTTTTTTCTTTAAAAAACTAACAGGCTGCCAGGCCGTTCTTTATCATTCCCACCGGTGGGCAGAGGAGGCTCCTTACCCATCAAGTAAGCAGAGCCCCGGTCGCTGCCCTAGGTCAGCGGTTCTCAACCTGTGGGCTGCGACCCACAGGAACTGTATTAAAGGGCCGCTGCATTAAGAAGGTGGATGATTGAATTAATGTACACAGCTATGATTCAAAAAAAAAAAATGGTGGAGAACCACTGCCCTAGGCAGTTTCTTCCCACTTTATCTTTTAGGACGACAGTTAGAGCTGGAAGGAACGTCATGTCCAGCGAGCCCAGGGCTCCTGGTTAGTAGCAAGGAGAACAAAGGCACAGAATACAAGAGATCTCTCAGGTCCTGACGGCCCGGGATGGCAGCCACCGCAGTGCCACTGCTCCGTGGTCCGTGGTCTTTCTGCACCCTCCCTGGTGTTGTCTCATTTTCCATATAAAATGATATAATGGAAATTATGGTCGAGAAATAGTTACTAGAACAAGCGTTAATTCCCATTCTCCCCAGTGGCTTGAGATACAATGTCATCTTTCTGCCTTAAATTCTGCTGTTTTGGATCAGGAATAAAAGGATGCTGAGTTCATACAAACACCTGCTATGACCCAGGTGTATAAATCGTATTAGTCCCAAGAGGGAAGCATTATTGGCTTTGTTTTACAGAGGAAGTGACTCAAGCACCAGGGTTTGGGGAAATTTACTCAGATTCTTTGGCCAAAAGAGTGCAGAGGAGAGATAGGAAGCAAAGTCTGCGGGAGGCCAGAGCCCCAGTAACCGCAGAGCTGGCCCGGCAGGCGACAGTTACCTGGGGACGAGTTTGGGGGAAGGTTTTCTCCAAGTGCGTTGTTTTCAAAGGGTGTGAATGAAGCCTGGCTAGGCAGTGCCCTGTGCTGTGAGATGGGCTTCAGAGTCGGACAAGTGTGGAGAGGCAGCATCTTGGGGTGGCAGCCTCTGTGGGGATCCCCTAGGAACAGGATGGCCTGGCAGATAGGCAGGGGAGTCGCCGTGCTGTCCAGACACTCCTGCAGAGCTCTGTCCTGGTTTCTGTTTCAAGCCTGCCTCTGCTCCCAACAGAAATGATTGGTGGTGCCTCAAGCCACCAGTGGCCTCACTCCCTACAGGCCAGGACACCACAGAGATCCAGCAGGACCTGGGAACGTGTGCTGTCCCCTCCTCACAGCTTCGTCAGCCGTGAGTGGAGGAGTATAAATCCCGGGCTCCCTTGCCCTGACTCAGAAACTCTGAGCGCGACCCTCCCTGCTGGGAAGGCTCCCCATGGGGCAGAGCCGAGGTCATCCTCCAAGGTGGTTGTTGCATCCTGGTGTGAGATATCACCTCTGTCTCCTTTCCTCTTTCATTCTACTATCTGCTTCTTCTTTGTCCACAGGTATGTCACTATATCAGGGTCAGAGTCTGCTTCTGCGGAATCAGCCTGAGATGGGAGAACAGCCCCGCCATTGTGCGACACCTTGATTGCGAAAAGGTTTGTCCTTATACTTAGTAAAACTGGAACTCCCAGTAGCTCCCCCACCAGATCAATTGTGTCTTCACATGGGACAGAGCCAACACCTCATCCCCTCCCCCCTACTGGCTTTCAGGGAGACGGTGGTGGCTCCAGGGGACAGCTCGACTTCTTTTTGTTCAAAATCATAAAGGACTTGGATGAGAACCATGCCTGAGAATTTGCATCCTCAGAAGCTAAAAATACAGAGTTGTTATTGCCACTTCTGCATGTGCGATCTGGGGCCGAAGAGGAGAAACAAAGAAAAGGTTGTCACCTTAACAAAGGGCTTAGAACCCGTTTGCGTCCCCTTTCAGCACCGTAGAACTCCTGCCCATCAGTGGCACGGAGACTTACTGACCTGTGTCCTGCAGAATAACACAGCTGCTTCCATGTGCTATCCTGCGGAATCTTCCCCAGAGCAGTTATCATCATTATTCCTGGTTTACAGACGACAAAACAGAAGTACAGAGAGAGTAAGCTACTTGCCCTATGCTCACTCCCAAGTGACAGAGCTGGGATTTGAACCCAGGGAGTTCCACCCCGTAGAGCACAGTATAAATCACTGTAAATGTTCTGTGTAAAGAGGAACTCACAACGATACATTTGTATACATTGTTACACTTGTTTGTTACATAGAGCTCCAGAGTAGGTACAGAGTTACAATCCAAATTTCACATAGGATCTTTGTTGTAGGGTGAACAAAAATATGGCCACATTTTTCACTTTTTTTAAAAGTTTTTATTTATTTTTATTTATTTATTCATTTTTTTTGTTGTTGCAGTTTGGCCAGGGCTGGGTTTGAACTCACCACCCTTGGTATATGGGACCAGCACCCTACTCACTGAGCCACAGG
>CAUYON010095124.1:0-96174 GCA_963573935.1 Arctocebus calabarensis
TGGGGAAAAGACTCTCTATTTAACAAATGGTGCTGAGTGAACTTGCTAATGACCTGTAAAAGGGTGAAACTGGACCCACACCTCTCACCATTAACTAAGATAGACTCTCACTGGATTAAAGACTTAAACTTAAGACATGAAACTATAAAAATTCTAGAAGAAAGTGCAGGGAAAACTCTTGAAGGAATTGGCTTGGGTTAATATTTTATGAGGTGGACTCCCAAGGCAATTGAAGCAGTATTAAATATACCCTACTGGGACCTAATCAAACTAAAAAGCTTCTGTACAGCCAAGAACATAGTAAGTTTTGCAAACAGACAGCCCTCAGAATGGGAGAGAATATTTGCAGGTTATGCCTCTGACAAAGGTTTAATAACCAGAATCCACAGAGAACTCAAATGTATTAGCAAGAAAAGAACAAGTGATCCTATCTCAGGATGGGCAAAAGACTTGAAGAGAGACTTCTCTAAAGAAGACAGGCACACAGCCTACAGACACATGACAAAATGCTCACCACCCTTAATCATAAGAGAAATGCAAATCAAAACTACTTTGAGATATCACCTAACTCCAGTAAGATTAGCCCACATAACAAAATCCCAAAACCAGAGATGTTGGCATGGATGTGGAGAAAAGGGAACACTTCTACATTGCTAATGGGAATGCACACTAATATGTTCATTTTGGAAGGATGTTTGGAGAATACTTAGAGATCTAAAAATAGCCCTGCCATTCAATCCTATAATTCCTTTACTAGGTATATACCAGTAGACGAAAAATCACATTGTAACAAAGACACCTATACCGAATGTTCATTGCAGCCCAATTCATAATTGCTAAGTCATGGAAGAAACCCAAGTGCCCATTGATACATGAATGGAGTAATAAATTGTGGTACGTGTATACCATGGAATATTATGCAGCCTTAAAGAAAGATGTAGACTTTACCTCTTTCATGTTTACATGGATGCAGCTGCAACATATTCTTCTTAGCAAAGTATCTTAAGAATGGAAGAAAAAGTATCCAATGTACTTAGCCATATTATGAAGCTAATTTATAGCTTTCATATGAAGGATATAACCCAACTATAGCACAAGAAGATGGGGAAAGGGACAAGGGAGGGGAGGGGAGGGGGGAGTTTGGGGGAGGAGGAAGGGTAATTGGTGGGGCCACACCTATGGTGCACCTTAGAAGGGTACAGGCAAACCTTACTAAATGCAGAATACAAATGTCTTCATATAATAACTTAGAAAATGCCAGGAAGGCTATGTTAATCAGTTTGATTAAAATAGTTCAGATTGTTTATGAAACTAGCACATTGTACCTCTTGATTGCACTATTGTACACAGCTATGATTTAATAATAAAGACAATAAAAAAGAAAAGAAAATTGTAATACTTAATGTTTACCAGCAATAAAAGATGAATACAAGTCACATTTGACTTGCGCAATTCCAAGAGGTGCTGTGAACATCATACTACCTGTTGCTAGTGTAATTCAATTCAACTTTGAAAAGTAACATAGATAACATTGCTTAAAATGTTAATACATGTTTTGGCACCCCCTGTAGTTTCCTTTTCTCTCATCACACAATAGGTGGTTTTCTCATAGGATAATTTTTATTATGGAGAAGCACAGAAATCTTGTGCTAAATTTCATCACATAATGTTTCTACAGCTGGTCTAAAATGTAGTGAATCACACAGGAGATAGTGCAGGGCCCAGGGCACAAAGCCGTTAGAGATTACAGACAGGGATGCCCCAGGGGCTTGATGACATCCTTAGAAATGGAAGTGCCGTTCCAACCTTTACCTAATCAGGGGCAACAAAATTCCTCCTACTCCCATAGGAGCAGGTCCCAAGTTACAGCCAGACCAATGGGTCTCAGTTTCTCCTTCGTGGAGTTGAGGCTGTCCTATTCTCCTGCATTCCTTAGGCTTTTTTTATGTGGTTGAGACTCTGGAATCGATTTGGAGAAATTTGTTTAACTTTGTTCACCTTGAAGTTTCTAAATTTGTCAAACTACTCACAGCAACTTTTAAAGAAAATTTGGAGAGGATGATTTAATTGGTCAGGAGGTGGTTCTTGGCCTGGGTGATTTTTTTAAAAGCTCCTTAAGGACTCTAAAGCACAACCAATGCCATGTATGAACCACTGATTTCAAGTGAAAAAATGTGGCACCACAGGAATACTGTGTTCCCCTACCACCATTCTCCATGCTGATGCCCCTGGTCAATTTTCTTTTCCCCAAGAAGAGATAAAAATCTGCCTGCCCTGAATTCAAGTCCAGGACACAAGGGAAGAAATTATTTAACATTACCTTCAGAAACCTGAATTCTACCTAGGAATTCCAAACACAACTTTGAGACGTAAGTAAGATGATCATATGTCCTTGTATGCCCAGGTCAGCCCTGCATTTGCCTGTTGTTCTGAAATTATTAAGAACGTTCCTTTCCTTTCCACATTAGGGTAATAGATAAACTAAACTAACACAGGAAGTTGCTTTAAACAGTTGGCCTCTGCTATAGATGAGGGCAAATATAGGAAATGAATACTTTTTCCTTAACAATAAGACAAATCTATTCTGGCAAGATTTTTCAGCTTTTATTTAGACTTAGTTTTTGTGTGTGTTTGTTGCCTTAATGCTTTGCTATGTAGCTCCCCATAACCCTTGTTTTAAGACTTTAGGAAAATTCCACATCTTTGTGACATGTGTATCAGTGTATCTTTGTTAACTATCACTTTCTCAACAGACAGTTTTTGAAAATATCCTGTAGCATCACTCTTTTGTTAGTGAGCAGGGAGGGAGGAGGAATGATTTACCCTTCCCAGGAGTTCTGCCCTCACTAGCCAGACCCAGGGTCTCTGACAGTGACCTGAGAAGCATTTCAGAGGTCGCTCGCCTTTCATGGAAATGCTCTTGAACTGGGTGGTATTCTCCAATCCTCAGGGAGTTCTCTCCATAAATCATGTCCTTAGTCCAGTTTCTATTTTCAGTCACAGCACCTACTGGAGTGACAAGTTCTGTGTGTTGAATATTCACTCTTTATATATTCTCTATTTCTGTAAGCATTATAGTAAAATTACTTTTTAAAAGTGCACCAGGGTGATCCTGTGTGACGGAATTGCAGGATGCTGTAAACTCAATTACTATTAACTATATAGATTTTCCTTTCCACATTTTCCTCACTGCTGCTTGAATCTTCACCCTTATCTTCTAAAACTGATGTTTCCCCAAGATGTTAATCATAATAGGGTGGTGGCTGCTCTTGTGTGATTGTGACACTCCCCCAGTAACCATCAGAAGCAAGTTTGAGTCTTTACTTGCAGACTCTTGTGCCTGGAGGCAATAATTTTTTCTCTCCCAAACCTGACTTTGTCTGCTCCCTATCAGTACGTTGCCCTCCGTCTCTGCATCAGAGACTGATGCTGCACTGAGGGTCCACCTGAACAGACTTGAGGTTCTGCCCTGCTTACTTTCACCTGAACCTCAGTATCTGGCTTAGTTTTGGGAAATATTCCTATTATCAGATGTGGCTTTCTGCCCCCTTGGAGTGGCTGAATTTGCAGGGTCCTACCTCGTGGAGCTGCTGGTTCTAGAGAGCAGACCCCTGACCCAGGTGGCCGACCACCAGGTGAGTCCGGGGCTGCAGGGAACAGTCACGGTCCTTTCCAGAAGCCTTGGCAGTTGCTACCAGAGTTGGCTACCTCCCCTATTCTTCTCAGAATCCTATAATTCTTTTGGCCTTGAGTGAGATCTATGTGAAGCCTCTTCCCACAGGGGCTCACATCTCTCTTCCTGGAAGCTGAACCTTGGCCCTCTTATAGCACTGGAGAGAAAGGTGAATTGCCTTAATGACCTCCTTCCTGCCCTTTCTCTCTGAGATTCTCCTGCCTGCATGGACAGTGTCTCTTTCCACAGAGGGTAACGTCTGTCTCTCATCCAACTTGGCTGTTCACACCCCTGCCCCCTCTTCCTGCAGTGTTCTTGGCCAAGCCAAAAACAAGCCCTACATGGCATTCAGGCCTGAGGCATTTCTCTGAGAGATATTTCCTCTGGTGGGGAAGGGCTACTCTGGGCATACTGGAGGTTCTCTGTAATTGGAGCTTCAGAGGAGGAGCCCTGCTACAAGAGCTCAGCTTAGCTAGGCTTTCTGGAATCAGGAACCAAGTTTCTTTTTTCCCTTGACCACTACTAGACATATTTGGGAAAGTGGCACGTCCAGAATGTAGCCCTGCAGTGGTTCCCCCATGCAGCTACAGGCCACCTATTTGCTGACCCCCTCAGAGGTGGTTGCTCCTGTTTTCACATCCAGCCAGTCCCTAGTCTAGCGCCCTGTACCTGGAACCCAAGCCCACAGACTTATCCTTCCAGCATCCTCCTTCCTTGATACATCTTGAAACTTGCTGAGGAAGAGGACAGAGGTTTGGCTGATGGATCTTTTATCAAAGAACTAAGGCAGAAACACTAACTTCCCTTGCTCCAGAGCCCATCGCAGGTGTGCACTTTTTGTTAGTGCCCGTGGAAATAGTCCCACCTGAGGACTAGGTGCCTAGCAGGCACCCAGAAAATGTCTGTTTAAGAAATGGGATATATAGCTAAGAGAGTCAATAAATAAATACGGGAAAAGACATGGCCAGTCAGAAAGAGACTGAGGACAGAGTTTGGCATCATGGACCATCACCAATGGCATCTTGAGATTCCAGCCAGCAAGTGGATGCGGCCCCCAGGCAGCAAGGGAGGCTCCTTAGTGTGGTGTATCCTGCCATGCTAACCCGTGGCCACTCCCACGCAAGCCTGTATTCCTGTCTCCTTGTGGCCTTTTCTCTAAGAGGGAAGGTGACACTCAATCCAGTCTGTCATGGTGTTCACTCACCATGTTGGTTTGTTCAACTTGAATTTACTTTTTTAAAGTTTCAGAATTTTATGGAGATACAAATACGTTTTTGGTACATGGACAGCTTTTGTAATGCTTGAGTCAGGGCTATAAGTGTGCCTGTCACCTGGATAGTGTTCATTGTACCTGTTGGCAGGTTTTTATCCCTCTTCTCCTCCCCACCTATCCCCACTTAATTTCCAGTGACTTTTAATTCTCAATTCCTGCTGTGTATATGTCAGTTCCTTGGTTAGTTATAGTTTATTAGAAAATACATCATTTTTGTTCCCTAATATTGAGACACTAATGCTTAGGATAATAGTCTCCAGTTACAACCAAATTGCTGCAAAAGGCAATTCATCCTTTTTATGGCTGAGTAGTACTTCGTGATATATGTATAGCACATCTTGTTAATTCACTCATGAACTGATGGGCACTTGGGTTGATTCTACATCTTCACAATTATTAATTGTGCTGCAGTAAACATTCAAGGGCAGGCGTCTTTTTGATAAAATGACTTATTTGCCTTGAGTAGATGCCCAGGACAGTAGTGAGATTGCTGGATCAAATGGTAGGTTTAATTTTAGTGCCTTTGGGTTTCTTTATACTGTTTTCTATAGAGCTTGTACTAATTTGCAGTTCCACTAACAGTGTATAAGTATTCCTTTCTCTCCAAATCCACAGGATTTGTTGTTTTTGAACTTTTAAATAAAAGCCATTGTAACAGGGTTAAGGTGGTATCTCATTGTGGTTTTAATTTATATTTCCCTGATGATGAGTTGTTTGAGCATTTTTTTCATGTGTTTTTTGGCCATTTGTTTTTTTTTTTTATTATTGTTGGAGATTCATTGAGGGTTTGTTTATTTTCTTTTGACAAACTTATGTCTTCTATACACTTTTTAATGGGCTTATTTGGGTTATTTTCTTGATCTGAGTTATTTGTGATTCTGGATATTAGCCCTTCATTAGAGGTTCCATATTAGAAATGGATCTTTTATGCTAGATTTTGGGTAACTAATCTTGGTGTCTTTGTATAAGAGCTTTTTCTTTGCTATCATTCTTTTTCTTTCCTTCATTCTAGCTATTCATACTCTATGCTATGCAGGGTATAGCTGATTGGGTAAATAATATATACAACTCCACTTTTTAAGAATATTTTTGTTTTTTTTTATATTAACTTTACAATTTTTTCTAATTCTAATATCTTACCAGAATTTTGAAAGGATTACTTTAAATAGATCTAGTAGATGAAAAATAGCTAACATAATATTGAAACTTCCTGTACAAGAATATGATGTTTCTCATTTATTTCAGTCTTCTTTTATTACTCTCAAGAGAATGTTGTTATTTTCTTCCGGTAGAAGATACTTCAAGAGGTTTGGGGTTTCGTTTTCTTAGTTGTATGTTTTCTGGAGGGAGGAATCTGGTCCCCTATCAAATGCAAGACAGCTTTCTAATTTCCTGCTAGAAGTATTGTGACCTCCTCTCCTCTCCCTGACCCCATCCCCCCTCTTCCCTGTCACATCTCACCCTCTTCTAGATGCTGTCAGAGGGACATTTACCTGTCAAACCTCCATGAGGACCTCTGCCTTGTGTCCCCTTCCCATCATTGACCAGTTTCCTAATTTTCACATTTCAAGCCATGTACAATCTCTGTGGCTTCTGATCAGAGAAAAGCAGTCCGGAAAAGTGTCTGCAGAAGACTTTTAGCAAAAGTAGGATAGAGGGGTTGGGGAGAGAAGGGACTGGACATAGGAGGTCAGGGAAGGCTGCTCCAGGTGCTGGGAGGCCAGGCCCAGTGAAGGAGGTGAGAGAGGAGGAGCCGCGGGCATGAGAGCCATGGAAAAGAGAGTGGACCATAGCAGCTCTGTCATAGGATGATTTAGAGGATCTAGTGAAGTTCCCTGCAGCTGATCCAGGGCTTTGGCCCAGAAGAACAACTGAAATGAGTCAGAACTAATGAATGCTAATCCTTAGGCCCAGATGTGGGCTCCCCGGAACAGGGAGGTTTGGCTGGCTCTTGCTTGTATGACTCTAGGTGGCTATGGGAGGGAAGGAAAGATTTAGACAGCACCCACTACCCAACTCCCTGTCATGTGCAGAACTAATCAGAAGACACTTGAGAGTTCAGCAGCATCATATGGAGGTTTGTTTTAATTATGAAGAACAGCACTTAAAACACCTTTTTTGCTAAAAACCAGAGATGACATAATTCACTTTTAGCTATTACTTTAATTCTGATTCTTTCCTTCATGATGTGGGTGGACATGTTCTGCAAATGTGCAGAATCCTCTGTGGGACATATCCCTACATGATCTCAGGATGCCCAGTGGCTCACTTCTCCCTGATTTACAGGGGATGTGTGGGCATGTGCATTGGTTAGGTTGAGCTCTACTGAGAATGGAGTCAAGCACATGTTAGCTGCAGAGACATCTCATAGGTCTGTACAGTGGTTTGCTACTGCATGGACATTGGCTACCAGGGATAAGGCTAAAATCCGACTAGTGCTTCTCTCCCAAGGTGTTTGCTATGGGCAGCTATTTTCTGTGGGGCTGTATTTCTCTGGGGAGGTGGGAGAGTCCTTTTTTCTCATTTGTACAAAGGCTCCATTTGGGCTAGCTGGGTCTGCTGGGCCATCTCTAGGATCTTCTAGTGACAGAGTCTGTGTGAATAGGGGGCTTAAGGATTTATGATTCCCCTGAATCCCTGCTGCCATCCTACCTACCTTCCTCCCTTATACTCCAGGATCACATCTACATTCTAGGCAGGAAGAAGGAAGAGGGGCCCAAGGCATGACCTTCTGGATTTATCACTTCTTAATCAGGAAAACAAAAGCAAGAACCAAGTCACAGGGCCACATTTAGCTGCAGAGGGTCCAGGGAGGTAATTGATTTAACTGGTACATTGCCAACCAAAAAACACTGGGTCCTGTTGGTGAGCAGAGGAGAAGGAATGGATTTGGGGTAGGTGCCCAGCAATGCTGGGAAGCAGGTGCCCAGCACCCCGTCATAGTCATTGCTAATTACATCATCCCTCTTCATTGCCTGTATTCAACATTGCATCAAACCTTTCTTATTCCTTGTTAGCATTCCAAACACAACATAATACTTTCAATTAGATTTAAAAGCTACATTGAGAATTTCCAGAGGCTCCTAACAAGTTTATTTGGTTAACTATATGGAAGAGAAAGCTGGCCCTGCAGAGTAGGATGCATCTATGCCACATGTCCCTGGGAGCCCACTGGTAACAGTGACCCATAGGAATTTTCCTTCCTTGCCAGCAGGTTCCAAAACAGCTGAGATGCTTTCTCAGTTGTGTTCTCCATAAGACAAATTTGAGTTTATGTCCCAAAACACATTTAAGGATCTAAAGTAGAATTTTAGCAATTAAGTTTGGAAGGGTCCAGGACAACTTAAGTTGGCCTTAAAACTGGTTCTCCTCAGGTTCTCCTCATCATCTCCCCCATCTCTAGTGTTGTGGCAGGCCAGCATCTCCAGATGGCTCAGCTGCTCCCAGGCCCGGCCAGATTTCCCTCTTCAAAGGAGAGGGTGACGCAGCCCTATCAAACCTCCAGCCTCATCTATGGTAGTTCCCAACAACCTAGACAAAGCTACTCCTTATCGCCTTACCTTTTCTAGAGCTTAGACATTCCTTAGGCCCAAGATCAAGGGTCAGCTCTTCCAGATCCTGACACCCTCCACCTCCAAGTGAGTTGCAGTTACCACTTTTGGAGCCCCTTACACACTGAGCACATCCCATCACTGTGCTGAACATCTCTTTTTCTTTCTGGATTGCCACTGTACCTTACTCGTCTGTGTCGCTCTAGATTGCATGAATCACAATAGTCATCCTCACAGATGTGTTTGGCTCATGGGAAGAGCAAGCAGCTTGTGGAGCCGGGTCTCTTTCTCCCTCCCTTAACTTTCTGACTGCTAAAGAGGAAAGCTGGGGTCTTGCTGTAGCTCTGGGCCATGACAAGAGTTGAGTCAGGGCTTCTCACACTCTTAGTTTGACAGAGCTGCCATAATAAAGCACAATGGACTTGTGGTATAAATAATAAAAAATTATTTCTTGCAGTTCTAGGGGCTGGGATGTTTTACTATCAAAGTACTGGCCAATTTGGTTCCTGGTGAGGGCTTTCTTCTTGATTTACAGGCCTTCCTCAGGTGGTAGAGGGAGAGGGTTAGCTCTCTGGTCTCTTATAATGATACCAACTCCAGTATGAGGAACCCACCCTCCAATACCATCACATCAGGGGTTAGGGCTTTAACATGTGAATTGACTGAGTCCAGTCAGGTGTTCACCAGGGGCTGGCCAGAGGGGCTACAAAGCTGAGTGATGCCCAGGGTACCTCTGGTTCCCTGTCCTTTTCCTTAGCCTCTACACCCATTTACCCCTTATTCATGTCTACCAGTTCCTTAGAAGACTCTTCTCCTTCCACTTACTGGTCAGATATGCTGATGTCTAAATGTAGAAGGCCAGATGGAGGTTTCCTGGCATGAAGGGAATGGAATATTCAAATGGCAAGTTGGGGCTCTGGCCCCGTGTCAGTCCTTGTCTTCTTGGCAAATGTACCAACTCCTGGCACACACCATATGTACTAAAGCGAACCAAGACACATTCTGACACCTTTAAAGGAACTTTGAAAGGTCTGGTTTTGTTTTCACTGCTTCTATGGGAAAAAACTGCTTTTTGGTTTTGGGGGGTTTTTTTCTTCAAAATGTCACATTTTTCCCAACTGAAGGAAAATCAGTCTTATTTTGTAAGTGTCTGACTCTGAAGTTCCATTGCTGACCCAACCTTGGCGGTTTCTCAGAGTACATCCCTGCTCGCGTTCTGTGCTGAGCAGTAGCCAGTCCTCCTCTGAGCTTGTTCTCATCTCTAAATGAGCAGTGAGTTTTCTTTAAAAAATGAAACACAGAAGGGACCCAAGATGATGCAATTAATCTTGAAATTTTCCTCGTTTTATTATCAAGAAAACTGCTGCAGATGGAAAAAGGCAAGAGATCATCGTTCTGGATTCCAAGAGGAGCAATGCAATCAATATTGGTCTGACTGTGCTGCCCCCTCCGAGGACGATTAAGATAGCCATTCTGAATTTCGATGAATATGCCTTAAACAAAGAAGGAATTGAGGTAAGAGGAGCTCTGTCAAGCTTTGTTCGTATTTTACAACATATTTCACGTGTAAAGCATGACTGAGTCCCGATTTCAGGAGATCCACTGTGTCCTCAATCAGACTCTGAATAATGTTAATAATTCTTACGTTTTCCTTAACTTTTGTGGGGGGTGGGAGGAAGCCTCATTTTTACCAAGAAGTTCAGAGGTTCTCAATCTCTGATTCATTTACTGACCTCCCTCTGACCACACTCTACCCACCTCAAAATGACTGTTAAAACCTGTGAGGAGCCTGCCAGGGTCAATCTTCCATGCCATTTCAAACTAAATATGTTTAACAAAACACTTTCAGAAGTAGAGTTTTCAAAACTTGCTCACTTCCTTGAAGGGACTTTCTCTCTTGCTGCTTATTAGGACATCTTGCAATGTGCGTCATTTGCTAGAGAACCCAAGCCACCCAATTCTTTGCCACTTGTTGTTTTGACTGTCAGAAGTGGAGAGATTGGGTGGAGAGATTGCCAGAGAGCCCAGCTGGAGCTATGGTTCACCAGCTATGCCAGAGTTCATGTCCTTCCACTGGCCCACACTTTCCTTTCACCCTGGGTTGGTGCATTTGTAACTGGTTAGACCTCTTGTTATAACAATTAAAAAGTGAGTAGAGCCAGTGGCCTGGTCCATGGATTCCCCATAGATCAATGATACAAGCTAGGCTCACTGGGTCAGAGTGGGGCCTGGGGACACTGCTTTATGGTATTGAGTGATACCCAGCCCATCTTCTTCTTGTCAGGGAGCCTCAAGTTCCTTTAAAGCCACTCCACAGTTGTGGTCCATTCGTATGTACTCTTATTTGAGAGATTTGAGGTCCAGGGGGCCAGGAGAGCCTGACTCCAGAGAGAGTAAATCTTTGACAGAAAAGACCAAAGTGGACAAAGGACCCGGACCTGACTCACTCACAGCCCTGAGGGTGGGAGAGAGGGGTGCACAGTGCACAGCAGAGTCTGAACCCAGGAAACAGGTGTACTTTTGTGGTTTGGAAAGAAGGACTGCCTCCTGGAAAACTGTTCCTAAAGGTCTGTATGATATTGAGTATCATACAAATTCATGCCCCCAAATTCAAATTCATGCCCACCTAAGATGTGATTGTATTTGGAAATAGGATCTTATAACTGTAATCAAGTTAGATGAGGTCATATTAGACTTGAGTGGGCCCCACTTTCAGTGACTGGTGTCCTTAAAAAAGGAGGGAAGTTTGGACACAGGAGAGTGCCATTTGAAGACAGAGGGCACATGGAACAGGACACCATGTGACAATGGAGGCAGAAATTAGGATGATGTGGCTAGGAAAAGGCAAGGATTTTCCCCTAGAGCATTTGAAAGCACTGCTTGCCCCTGATTTTGGACTTTTAGTTTCCAGAACTATGAGCAAATAAATTTCTGTTTCTTAAGCCACCAAGTTTTTTTTTTTTTTTTTATAGAGACAGAGTCTAACTTTATTGCCCTAGGTAGAGTGCTGTGACATCACACAGCTCACAGCAACCTCCAACTCCTGTGCTTAAGGGATTCTCTTGCCTCAGCCTCCTGAGTAGCTGGGACTACAGGCACCCGCCACAACGCCCAGCTATTTTTCTGTTTTGCCGTTCAGCCGAGGCCGGGTTTGAACCCACCACCTTCAGTATATTGGGCCGGCACCCTACTCCATGAGCCACAGGCACCGCCTGCCAGGCAGTGCTAGGAAAACCAAACAAGTCCCAAGAAGCTCTACTCTGATAAACACATGTATCCTGTTCCAGAAATAGGTGTGATAAGGGAAATGCATTTCCTTCCTGGCTGGAAAGGAAGTTGTGCCCTGAGCTCTGGAGTTAGGCCAGACAGCAGCAGGTCACCACGTTCAGGTGGGCAGCCAGAGAGTGAGGGCACATGCAGATGAGTCAGAGGCACAGGGGAGTGAGCAGGGGATAGCATGTAGATACAAAAAGAGACACGGAGGAGCTGTAGATGGGGTGGTTGCCCCAGAAGACAAAAGGAGAAGTGGCCAGTCCATCGCAAACCAAGTGCAAAGTGTCTTTCATCTACCAGAAGCAGAGTGGTAGGCCCAGGCAGCACCCTTGGGCCATCCTATTTACATAACAAGGTCCTTTGAGATTGCTAAGGCTTTAGATTCCTACAGAGATAGGCTTCAAAGACAGTCAGAGCCAACTTGATTAAAGGATAAAAAGGATAACTTCCCCTTTTAAAAATATTACTCCTCCTTGTCAGAAGAACTTGAAAGTCCTTCAGGACAGAGTAATTCCTTTGGGTTTTACCTTTGTTCTTTCCTGAAATGTAACGCTCCCCAGGTGGGGAAAGTTTTACAGATAGAAATTTAGTTAAAGCATAGAATGAACTAAATTATTCTGTTTCTGTGTTAGACTGGTTTGCGGCTATGATGCTGATGGATATGAGAACAGCAACACAGCACCAAATCTGACTTTCATAGGTTTTTTACTTGGCATAAATTCTTATCAAAGCTTGTAAACTGCATGCTATTATGCTCCTCATCTTAGAGACGAATAAAGGGAATTCTTCTGTGCCTAAGTTTCTAAGCCAGAGAGAGGCCAGGCTGCAGCACAAGCTCAGGAGCCCAAGTCCTGAGTTCAGCCTGTGGTTTTCAGGGTGGCTGGCTGTGGTCTGTGTGCCACAGGGAGGCAGAGGCAGCCTGCAGGGAGCGGGAAAGGCATGCATAGGGCCATGGGGTCCTCCAGTCTGCTGCCTGCCGATTGCCTCCCAGGAGGAATTTCTAGTGAGAAGACACAGGCACAGCAAACACCACTAACCCTTCCTGAAATTGTGTTGTGTCATGAGTCCTGAGTAAATTCATAGTGAGTCATAACAGCACTTGGAGTTACAACATGCTTATCAGTTTTCATCTAAAGCAGGTTCCTTGGTCTGAATGCCCTTGGCCTTGGTGTTGGACAGCACTCACTCATTGTGGAAGCACTGCAGGATGCTCTCCCCTCCCCCAGCAACAAAAATGTCTCCAGACATTGTCATTTGTCACCCAGGGACAAAATCACCCTGGTTGAGAACCCCTGATCTAAAGACTGCCTATGTTAATACAGAGTTTAGTATATCCCTCAGCTGTGCTCAGGAACTGCTGAAAGGCTCCAGTGAATACAGCCCTCTTGGAAAACCTGGAATTCAGGGCACTGTCAGTCATCAACTGCTGTCTTCGGCTTTTGATCCCAGGGACAGAGGGGCAGAGATGATCTAGACCATGTATACCCAGAGCTTGTTTTCTAGGCTTGTTGTCAAAGAGTTAAATCAGGACTGAGATGCATTTGTGTACTTATGGATCTTCGTTAATAAGATTTCCAGCTTGCACCCGAAGGGCCTGTGGCCAAACCATCTGCTTCCTGGATACAAGCACCATAGCATGGCACCGTAGCTTAATGGGGTCATTTGAAATCTCTGCATATCTAAACCTAATGAGGGTGTATTAAATGACATCCTCTGGCTTTGCTTAGCAACCCAATGGTATGTATCCTGGCTTGTCACGAGAACCTGAGGAAGTAGTTAACTTTGTTAGGGAAATTGTTTTTCATAAGAGTACTATACTTTAGAAAATCATCTGGGGGACAGCTCTAAGTAGTGTTAATTATTTTTTCCTAAATAAAATGTCATCAAATTATCACACATGGAAGCATGAAGAGTTTTCTTTTTCTTTTCTTGCTTTTCTAATTTTCTAAAAGACTATGTCTGCTCAGAGGGTAGCATAATTGAATGGTCCCAAAAAACATTTAACTTGGCCCATTCTGGTTGCCAGTCCTGTCAGCATTCTAGAAACAGAAGTTTCCTTTGGCTACACACACCAAAGCCACAGCATCTTTTAAAGTAGTTTCTAGTGCACAATGCCTGTCTGCAGGTGCCTAGCCAGAAGGTGGTTACATGCAGATGAGCCTGACCCGGGAGAGTCACAGTTGGCTCAGCAGTGCCAGGGAACCAAAACATCCTGAGACTAGACACCTTTGCTGCACTGTTAATTTTGCATTTCTGGTTGAATCCCCTTGAACTATGGAGCTGATGCTAGAAAAATAGGAATAGCCCTTGGGTGGTTCCCTAGCCCTGCCTTGGTTGATCCAGCCTAGCTATAGGCAAATCACTTCATCTGTGAGTTTGATACAATAATTTCTGTCCCAATGTGTCTCAATGAGAAGTTAGAATAGTAATGATACTATCAAGACATTTTACAAAGTTAAAAAAAAAAGTTGCTGTATGAAATATATATGTATGAAAAGCCATTATTTTTTGAAAGTCTTACTATGTCACCCTCAGTAGAATGCCATGGCATCACAGCTCACAGCAACCTCAAACTCTTGGGCTTAAGCAATTCTTTTGCCTCAGCCTCCCTTGAAGCTGGGAATACAGGCTCCTGTCACAACGCCTGGCTATTATTTTGTTCTAGTTATCATTGTCATTTAGCAGGCCCTGGCTGGGTTCAAACCTGCAAGCCCCAGTATAGGTGGCTGACACCCTAATCATTGAGCTACAGATGACAAATCGAAAAGCCATTTTGTTATGAGAATATGCAAGTTACATATAAACCAGTCTTGGTTTTAAGGGACCCAGCATTATCTGTTGCTATCACTAAAGCTGTAGTCCCCATTCTGTTCAAAACCCACAAAGCAAAATAATTACTTGTTATGATCTCATCTACAGGTGAACAAAATGGCCAACCCCAAGAGAATTTGGGTCCATAAAAAGGGGACATTTCTGCCTTTTTTTCAGAAATGTACAGCTTTCATATATAAAAGCAAGCATATTTAGAGCTGTAGTGGAGGGACACTGGGAAAAGCTGAAAACACTGAAGTTATCACACACTGGTTTTTGATGTTTGTTTTCTGTGAAACCAAATGATGATCATGAAATCATCAGTAAATCAGTAAACTTAATAGAAAAGCAAATTAAAAATCCCATCTCATACTTAATACACTATCATCTGCTCATGGAAATCAAGGGCTTTTAACTCACAGGAGAGGCTTTAACCTGCCATTCCACTGTCTTATGGCCACTTTCATTGTCAGTGATATGCAAAAAATAAACTGGCAGGTGACAACCTCATAAATCTTCAATAGTGAACAAATGGTTTAAATTAGAGAAGTGAATAACAGAATGAAGAGTATTTGATTACTTTCTCGAAAGAAAAAAAGCAACAAAAATCATCACAAAAGACTTCTGAAGATTGTACAAAGTGTTGACAGATTTTTGTCTTGGAATTTTTGTCATGCCTAAAGCAATTTAAGCATTAAGGAAATTACAACTCAAAGTTTAGTTTTTGGAAACTAGTTGAGTTCATATCATGCATCTTTTTAAAGAATCTATATCTGCTTGAATTGTTTTGGTTATTTTTTCAACACCATCTGCGTGAACAGGCAGGGCATGAGCCAGGTAATAGGGACACAAGGAGAGCTGTTGCCAAACGTCTCCCAGATGCTTGTGTTCCTCCCATATAGCCTCAGTGTTGGTTGGGGAAAGTTGGAAAGGGGGGTATCGAAGGGTCACCCAGATCTCACCTTCTGTCTCCTCACTTTGGTTGTAGCCAGAGGTCACGTCTTTAATGCATTTTTGCATCTCTGGCTTTTGATCAACCACTAGGCAACAACTCTGCCTACTAACAACCTTATCAAGCCCAGAACTACTTCTTCCCCCACCCAGATACATCCTGATGTGCAATTTTATAAATATCTGTACATTTGCTTTCTGTGGCATCAGGGCCCAATTTGCTTATTATTTATTTATTGAACTAGTATAGATTACAATTGACTTTTTTGGGTATAAAGTTCTATGAGTTTCAAAACATACATAAATTCATACAATTCATACCATTGCAATCAGGATTTAAAATAGTTTCATCCTTCCCAAAACACTCGTGTGGCCCTTTTGTAGTTGCATCCTGAACCCACCTCCATCCCCTGGCAGCCACTGATGTCTGATGTAATCTCCATCACTATAGCTTTGCCTTTTTGAGAATGTCTCAGGGATGGCATGCAACCTTTTTGAGACTGGCTTTTTTCACTCAGCATGATACCTTTGAGATTCATCCAAGTCATCCTATGTATCTATACTTTGTTCTTTTTTTATTGCTGAGTATTAGTCTGTTGTAAGGCTGTTCCATATTTCATCTTTTCACCACTGAATAGTAATTAGCTTGGTCCAGCTTGGGGTATTTATGAGTTAAACTACTATAAATGTTTATGTACAAGATTTTGTGTGAACATACATTTTCATTTTTCTAGAGTAAATACTTAGAGATGGAATTTCTGAGTCATATGGAAATTCTGTGTAGAATCATTTGAGGGACTATGGCTTGCCTTTGTATTCTCCTAATAGTTTTACAGAGCAAAGGTGTTCAACTTGGATAAAGTTGAGTTTATCAACCTATTCTTTTTGGGTATCATGTCTACGAATTTTTTGCCTAACGTGGATCACAAAGATTTCCTCCTGTGTTTCTGCTAAAAGTTGTTTAGTGTGACATTTTAGTTTTAGACCTGTGATACATTTGGGGTTTATTTATACATATGGTTGAGGTTCATTTTTTTTTTTTTTTTTTGCATATGGAGTCCATTTATTCCAACACCATTTTTTGAAAATACTATCCTTTCTCCATTGAATTGCCTTTGCACCTTTGTCAAATTCAACAAGCCATGTAAAAAGGTATACTTTTGTCATTAGCAGGTAGGTATTGCTCTTTATAAATACCATCATCATTTTTTCTATAAATAAAGTATTATCAGTTCTATGCAATTTTAAAAGTTAAAACAATTAAAATTATGTCATGAATAAAGGTCAATCTGTGTTCTTTGAAAAGATTCATTTTTGTAAGCTCTTAAATTAATCCAGGAAAAGGACTATAAGCATATATTCTTGACAAGTTTCCAAGGGAACAAGGACTTCTCTGATGTTCTTTCACCTTTCTCTACCTTCCATCCTGCTTTCTTGCCTGGAATGTCCTCCATATGACCAAGAAAATTTTGGACAAGTTACTTAAAGTATACTTGGTTTATCATTTACTAACTAACTGCATATAATAAAAAAACCTCTAATACATCTTTACTACCTAATTGGAAAATTATAATATTAATGTGAAAACATTGAAGAGGTGAGGGGAGTCCATCACTAAGAGAATATACTGTATGATCTCATCTTCCAGAAAATTCTAACCATGATTCCCACTGAAGAGGAGAAGCAGAAAATCCAGGAGGCACAGCTGGCCAACCCTGAGGTGCCCTTGGGCAGTGCAGAGCAGTTCCTCCTGATGCTCTCCTCCATCAGTGAGTTGTCTGCCCGGCTCCACCTCTGGGCATTCAAAATGGATTATGAAACCACAGAGAAGGTGAGCACTCCCTGTGAGGCAGCCCATCCTGCATCCCCAGGGGTGAGAAGGCAGTCCATTCTCAGCACAGGACGTGGAGAGTGAGTTGTTGTGAGGATGTTTCTGCACCAAGTGAACAGCAACCTGCCAGTAAGGCTTATTCTAAAGTATGCTGCATTGTGGGCAACAAACTGAGATGCTGCATTGTGGGCACCAGATGCTGAGTTTTTAAAAAATTATTCTTTTTCAAACACTGTATGCTTATTCTAGAAAATTTGGAAAATTTTAGGCAAGTGCTCTATAGAAAATTTCCTGTAAACGTCCTACCTGATGATAATCACCTAAATTGCCATTGACTATGGCTCTTAGCTGGTCTTTGGGGGCCCTTTCCAGGGAGTCCTAAGTAGAAAATTGAAGATGAAGTAGATTCCAGCAGGTTGAGAGGAGAATAGAAGGAAAGAGACTTTAACAGAAAAGGCAGGGGGAGATTTCCCTTGGGTAGGAAGCATAGGACACATACAGGACAGGGGACATGAAAGTATTTTTGCAGGCTAGACAGAAAGAAGAAGCAAGAAAAAGGGAGAAATGGAAGATGAACTGGAGGGGAGCTAAGTGGAGGGGAGACAGAGGCTGAAGTTCAGGTTCTCAGATAGGCTGTATGGTCTCCATTTTCTGGCAAAGGAGGGAACAAGGTCCTTTGAGGGCCAGAGAGTTGGCAGTGAGTTGGGGGGAGCTTCAGGAGAGAACTGCTGTATTTGCGTTTGTGAGGGAGTCAATCAGGATTGAAGATACCCAGGACTGTGGTGGTGAGTTTAGGGGATTGGCTACGGGAGAGTCTCAGTAAAGATATGAGAGTGGGAACTACAGAATATAAGCAGCAGACAGGGAAGGGGAGATGGAGGCCATGACTATGGAGCAGACTAGAGGCTGGAGGAAGTGGAGTAACAAAGGTGGCAGGAGTACTGAGGACAGTGGCCTTCTAGTCAGTGCCCAGGCTAAGTAGTGACCAGCCATGGAGCATCTTAGGGGGAAGGTAGGAGGATTGGGATGGCCCAGGAACAGTGAAGTGACAGTTTCCAGTCTCGTTTGCCTGAGAGAAGGAAAGGCAGAGAGAAGACTATGGTCTGGGTGCGGAAGGAGGAACACCACAGATGTTAGCTATGGTCATGAGGCAGCATGTGGAGGGGGTATGCCTTGAGGGTTCCTCTTGAGTTTGGAAGATAGCAGGAACAGGGGAGGACAGAGTGTTTGGCATCTTAGCACAGTGCTGCTGTGGGTTTCCACTGTGGAGACTTTGGGGAGTAGAGACTCTCCTGTCATCCTTTTCCATGCCCAGGAGCCCATACCCCTCACATGGAGCCTCCCCATGCTGGGGTGGACGACCCTTGTTATCTGTTATACAAAGAGCAAAAGAACAAAGTAAAGCCAGATTGTACGTTCTTTATCATTTTCTATTTTTTTTTTTTTAACTGAAAGGAAGTGGCAGAACCACTTTTGGACCTGAAGGAAGGAATAGACCAGTTGGAGAACAATAAAACCTTGGGCTTTATCCTGTCTACCCTCTTAGCCATTGGGAACTTTCTAAATGGAACAAATGTAAGTCTTTCCCATCCGTCACCCCCTTGCCTCCCTTGTCATGAAATTATTGCAGACATTTCCTGATGGAAGTTGTACCTCAGGTTCCCCAGAGCACAGTTCAAACAACTTTTATATTTTCTAGTGGAACATCTAGCAGGAATTTTGGTCTTAAAAATATTAGACCCTATTTTATAATAGCTGGATAATCAGTACTAATCAGAGCCTATTTATCAATATTCTCTATCTTGTGAATAAGAAAATTTAGGAAAAAAGTACACTGTTCCTCATGAAGTGTGGCTACTCTCAAAACTGACATCACAGAATTTTCTTTTACACTTTTTTTCCCCTGAGCTTATCACTCAATTATTTGTGCTTATACACATCTTGATACTTTTGTTTTATTGGCCCAGCTTTGGCCAGACAGTATACAAAGAGCAGAAGTTGAGAGGCACAGTCCCACAGTGCCCTGATCTTGGACTGAGCCTGGGACAAGGCTTTTTGCTGTGGTGGGAAGAGGCTAGAGGCTCACCTCTTCCTCAGGGGGGCTTGCCCTTGTGTGTTCATCCAAAGGGGATGGAGCATGTGGCCTGAGAAACTTCAGCAGCAGAGAAACTAAATACTGGGCTCCTGCAGCCAGGCCCTGATGCTAACTATCTGTGCTGCTCCAGGAGCCTACATAAAACTTGCTCTTCCTGTCTCCTCTTTCATGTTTGCCAACCAGGCCAAAGCTTTTGAGTTAAGCTACCTCGAGAAGGTTCCAGAAGTCAAAGACACAGTGCATAAGCAGTCGCTTCTCCACCACGTGTGCACCATGGTGGTGGAAAACTTCCCAGACAGCTCGGATCTGTACTCAGAGATTGGAGCCATCACCAGGTCAGCCAAGGTATGTCCCAGGGTGTCTGAGGTGTGGCGTCTTATGTCAGCCCTTTATCAGTCAGCCTCGAGGAGCCATGCTCTGTGAAGCAGAGTGTTCAGGTGCTGCCTGCACTCCCTGTTTTAGGATTTGTGAATGGTTTATTCCACGCTGTTTCTGATGACCTTCCTTCTAAGACCTTTCCCTATCTCTGGTTCTCAGCTGGGTTCTTTCTTACTGAGGCACACAGGGCAGGCCTGCATCCCGTTTGTGACTCCTGTGTCCACTGTTGAGCAGTGTTGCATAGCTGTTCTAAGGTGGACAAACATGTCGAAAAGAGGCCTTCTGGCTCCGCTGAGATGGCCGCAGGATCTTGCAGGGAGCTGGGAAGTGGGGCTTACCTGGTCCTACTCCCACAGATCAGCTGTCCCTGTGATCTTCCCCAGAGGGAACATTTTGATAGAGCTGTGAATAGTATGTAGCCTTGGGCCCTCAACTACAAGCTCTTAAAGTGAGCTCAGAGTTCACATTTTCATGATTCTATGCTTCCTTAGAAAAGAGACAGTTGCAGTATGTGGACACCCAGCTGCCTGCAGTGTAGGATGCTCACTGAGGCAGAACAACTCCCAAACACAGCAGAACTGGGAGACATGAGGGTTGTGCATAGGCTGCTCTCTGGGGTAAGAAGGGGATGCTCTTGAATAGAGCACAGGAGCCAGGCCAGGGTAGAGGAATTTCCTAGAAACACCCCGGGGGAGAGCAGGAGTTGAAAGGGAGATTTGGGATCCAGTGTGAGAGGAGGAGATTGAGGGGACAAAGGTAGGAACGCATAGGGAGGGGGTGCTCAGGCCTCCCTCAAGGGGCACTGCCTCTCTCTGCCTTCTCCCGCAGCCCTGGCTTGTGGGGACCTGGTGGCCAGGTGCCTTCTCCACCTGCCACAGGAGCCACAAGCAGATGGTGTCACTTGTTCCAAGCTGGGGTCCCTGAGCTGGCCTGGCGCATTTTTTTTCCTTAGCTCCATGGTGTCATAAGAAACTGAAGCCTTTTCTATCCAGACCAGAATTCCTTTGGCTTCAGGAAAATTGTTTTCCTCAAATGGGTATGAACCCCCTGCTTACCTGATTCCCAGAGTTCTGCTCACATTTAACTGTTTGGCTCTATAGCACCAAGATGCCCAGAACATTCATTGTCACCCAGACAGCTTGGATCTGTAGGGCATACAGATGCCGCGGATCTGATGCACATACATAGGTGTGTCTTCCTTCTGCTGATGATGCAGATCTTCTTTCGGAGCCCACCACTGTGAACTTGATGCCTCCATTGTCCTCGGAAGTAGCAGAGGTCACTTCAGGAAGTCCCTGCTGGGTTTCTCTCTCCCGGCCCTGCTCACAGTCACTGGCACCGAAGCCCTTGCAGCCCACCTGCAGACGTCTCCCCTCCCTGGCTTCTGCTTGCCTAGCCTTGCCCTTACCTCATTGCTCACCCTCCTTCCCTAGGCCCTGGTCACCTGCACAGCCATGTGTTTATCTATTTCTTCCCCCCCTCTTATCCCTCTCATTTTTTTCCCCATCCATATCCCTTTCTATTAATTGTGGCCCCCCACAATTTTTCATGACCAGTTAGCCTTCTGATTCATGTCATTTTTAGTCTAGAAGTTCTAGAACAGTATTTCCTTAGAAGGCCTTGTCTCAAATCATGCGAGTCAATCCAGACTGTTTGCACTTCCCTGGGTACACAGAGAGTGCTCTGTCACATCTGTACCTTGCCCATGTGACTTGCTTCTACTGGCGAGACCTCACACCCACACACACAGGCATGTGGGCCTGGTGCATACTGCATCCTTCAGGACATGGTGATCATCTGTCTGTATGACTAGCCTTTTTGAGAAAAGAATTTAGTCTCATTCACCATCTGTTTTTATGTTTTCTGTGCCCGGCATAGGGGCTGGTGTATACTGGTCTCTGTGTGTGTATTGGGTGAATGAGTGAGTGGGTAGATGAAAAAAATAATTAGTCACACAAATAATAAAAGGTATCATCATGAAGAAGCTGCTGCCCATTAGCTAGCTGGTCCCTCAGCATGGCAGAGCTGTCCTAGTATGACTAGGGTGCATTTCTCAACCTTCAGTGAGATATCATCTCTGAAGGACAAGCATACTGTGAAAAATTTGGAGACATTCATTTGGTTCATCTTGTACTCGTGTTCTTTGAGATCATGTTTTAATTTCTAGTTCTCAGGCACTTTCCTATGATGTATTTCCAAATATTGCAAAAACAAAAAGGTGACATATGTATTGGGTTCATTCGGAGAACAGTTTTATCATTAAATAATTTGATGTCGAGATAATGACAAATCCACATGTGAATGATTTGGGTGCTGTAAATGTGTTTGTATTGGAAGATGCAAATTAGGTTTTGATGTTTGTTTCCTCCTGGAGGCAACTTGGTCTCCCAGTTCAGGTTGGTGTCCAGCTGTTCCAGTGTGTTTGCAGTGTTCTCTCTCTGATTTTCAGGTTGACTTTGATCAACTTCAGGATAATTTATGTCAGATGGAGAGAAGATGCAAAGCTTCCTGGGATCACCTTAAGGCAATTGCAAAACACGAAATGAAACCAGTTTTAAAACAACGGATGTCAGAGTTCCTAAAAGACTGTGCTGAACGGATTATAATTTTAAAGATTGTCCATAGAAGAATAATTAACAGGTAAGAAGATCAGGGAACTTACAGAAACATCAGTAACATGGAAAGTTTAAAGTATTCTGCAAACCAAGATCTGAAGGTTAAATTTACAGAAATTTTCTTTTACATTACAGGGACAAAGCAAGTGCAGCAATGATAAGGGTGTTTGATGATTCCATGGACATTTCTTTATTCTTACACATGTAATAATATAATGTCATTGAATCTTGAAGTTGGGAGGAATCTCAGAGATAATTAGATCAAAAAAATTATCTCAGAAATAAATTGTTCAAAAACTACTCGATCAGGAATTACATCCTTAAGATCTCTGGCCCTTCAAATCCTGCATCTCTACATTTGCTTGAACAATTTCACCTACAGAGAGTTCATTCCCTTGTAAGGCAGCTCTATATTTTAGGAAGGTTTCTCCTTTAGCTACAGTTGGCCCTGGGAGAACCTATTTATTTTTTATTTGTGGGGTATGAGTACAGCTTTGCCACATTGATATGTTGCATTGTGGTGAAATCAGGGCCTTCAGTGCATCTGAAGTAATGAACATTGTACCCACTGAGGAATCTCCTGTTAACCACTCTCCTCTGTCATCATTCTGCTTCCATGTGCACAAATTATTTAGCTGCCAGTTACAAATGAAAGTATATAATATTTAACTTTCTGTTTCTGAGTTCCTTCACGTAGCATAATGGCCTCCAGTTCATTATCTATGTTGCTGGGAAAGATACGATTTTTTTCTTTTTTATGACTGACTAGCATTTCATTGTGTTTATACACCACATTTTCTTTTTTTTTCTTTTCTTTTCTTTCTTTCTTTCTTTCTTTTTTATTAAATCATAGCTGTGTACATTAATGCAATTATGGGGTACAATGTGCTGGTTTTAGATACCATTTGAAATATTTTCATCAAACTGGTTAACATAGCTTTCACCACATTTTCTTAG
The DNA here is from genome assembly GCA_963573935.1 of Arctocebus calabarensis. NCBI lineage: Eukaryota > Metazoa > Chordata > Mammalia > Primates > Lorisidae > Arctocebus > Arctocebus calabarensis. Next base: position 23,409 of record CAUYON010095124.1, read on the forward strand.
TTATTATGTTAAGATATTCATACTCTGCACTTAGTAAATTTAACATGTACCCTTGTAAAATGCACTGTAGTCGTGTTCCCACCAATTTCCCTCACTGACCCATTCTCCCTCTTCTCATCCCCTTCCATTTCTGTCCTCTTTCCCCTTCTTCTTGGGCTATAGTTGGGTTATAGCTTTCATATGAAAGGAATTACGCTACAGACCTCAAACTATACTATAAATCGATAGTGATCAAAACAGCATGATACTGGCACAAAAACAGAGAGGTATATGTATGGAACAGAATAGAGAACCAACAGATGCACCCATTATTTGATCTTCAAAAACCTTTCATCACTGTGGAAATTTGATCAAAAGTCTCTGAGTGAGTTTACTTTAGTGGTGGAGGATTGTGCTGGTCATTATGGAGGATAGGTCTGAGAATATCTTGTAGAGCTGGTTTAGTTATGGCAAGTTTCTTCAATATGTGAATTTCATTAAAGTATTTAATTTCTCCATCATAAATGAAACTCAGTTTAACTGGATACAGGATCCTGGGTTGAAAGTTATTTTGTTTTAGGAGATTGAAGGTCGATGACCATGCTCTTCTAGCTTGAAAGGTTTTAGCAGAGAGATCTGCAGTAATTGTAATATTCTTCCCCTTGTGGGTTATGGTTTTTTTACATTTGATTGCTTTCAGAATTTTCTCTTTCATATTAACTTTAGTGAAGTTAATTATGATGTGCCTGGGGCGTGTCTTATTCAAGTTGAGTTGTGCTGGAGTTCTGAAACTGCTAACTGAATTTCAGAATCTCTTGGCATGTCCGGAAAGTTCTTCTTCATAGTCTAATAAAGAAGAGCCTCTGTGCCTTGAGAAGCAACTTCATCACCTTCAGGGATTCCTATAAGGCAAATATTAGTTTTTTTCAAATTATCCCAGAGCTCTCAGAGAGTGATCCATTTTTGTCTTCCTCTTTGAGAGTTTGGAGCTTTCAAAAACTTTGTCTTCATTGTCAGAAGTCCTTTCTTCTGCTTGTTCCATTCTGTTCCTGAGGGATTCTACTGTATACTCAGATCTTTGAGGGCTGAAAATTCTTGTCTCACTGTGTCAAAATCTTTGGTGATTTTGTCTTTGAATTCATTGAATTCTTGAGACAGCTTTTGAAATGCTCCTTGAATTTCTAATTCCAACTTTACCTCCATTCTGTTAATCTTATTTGCAATCCAAATTCTGAATTCAATTTCTGACATCTCATCCATTTGTTTATGAATGGGAATCTTCAGTTGTGTCTGCCATATCATTCCTTGGGGAAGTTATTCTACTCTGGTTATTCATTTTACTGGACTTTTTCTGCTGATTCCTCCCCACGATTATTTTACACTGTTTGGCTAGATGAGCAGATAAAGTGATGTTGGGTTGGGGGGCTTCAGGAGTAGTGATTAACCAGCCCTTTACCCAAGAACTGGGACTGGTGTCTGTAACTTTTCCCCTAGAGCTCTGCAAAGGACCCATACAGTGCTATGGCCTGAGACACTGGGGACTTACTTGGTGTGGGGGCTAAGTGGCTCTGTCTTGTTTTCAGTTGGTCTCTGTCCTACCTAGTGAATCAGTTACTCTGGGTTGAAGTCTCAGCTGTGGAGAAATGCCAGCAATTAAGTCACCCTGACCTCCAGAGGCAACAACTGGAAAAGGAAAATCAAACCTTCCCACAACCACACACCCAGGGTACTACTTTGGATAGTCCTCAGGTGATTGGTCTAGTCCAAGAGATCCAAATCAGTTGTCCCAGTCAGTACCTGGTCTCAAGAGGAAGAGGTCAAAAGGTCTCTGGCAACTAGATAGCAAGGGTCTGCTGGCAGCTCGAGTATGACTCATTCTGGTGCTCCACTGAGTCAGAACGATCTTCCTTTCCAGCAAATAAATTAGTCCGGGAAGGTTGATGCCTCCTTTCCCAACTTGTACCTCTGTCACACCCAGTCACTGGTAACCCTGCAGGGCTGTGACCCAGTTCCCTCCAATGAACAGATGCTCCTTCAGGGGTTTGCACCTGCCTGAGTCACAGGGAGATCTATGTTTCCTCGGCCAGGCCTCCACACTCTGCCACCATCTGGCAGGGGAAGCTGAGGCCTGACAACCTCTGGTGGAAGCTGAGGCAATTCACTCAGTTCCAGCCCCACCCCTGATTGATGTTGCTGACACTTATATTTTCACAGAATTTGTTTCTGTCTTGGCTATATTCCCTGCGAATCAGATGCTGTTTGAGTTCACAGAAACTGCAACTCAGTCCCTGTCTGTGCTGCTTCCTGGAGCTGGCTTGTCTGTCTCTGCTGCAATCTACGTTGGGTTAGAGCTCACACTCAGCTCTCAGCCTACCTTTGTCTCAACTATGATCCCTGAGAGCCGGGTGCTTCTTAGGCTCACTAAAGCAGTCCTGGCTCAGCCCCACCCTGGGAATATGCCTTCTCTGCACATGCTTCTTCTATTCTCTGTCCCCACCATGCCCTGCCCAGGTAGGTATACCCTTTACTCACGGGTCCTGCGTTACCATCCCAGATCTGTTCCACCAGTGTCTGCCACCAGAGAAGATTCCTGGCATTTCTCTGGTTGCCCAGAAACACAGGGAATGTCTCTCTAAAATATCCCCAGGGGTGTGAGCCCTATTGTTCCCACTGGTGCTGCTGCTGCTCTGTGCCACAAGGCACTGCCTCTCCTTCTCCCATATGGTTCCATTAATCCACCATCTTCTCCTTACCCTGTGATGCAGACCAGCACAGACTTGCAACAGCTCATGCCCTGTCCACATCTCTTGAGAAAATGCCCAAGAATCTGGACTCCATGGGGGACAGCATTCCAGACCTCAGGATGAGAGTGGAGGGGAGTGCTGGGAGTTGAGAATCACAAGTAGAGAGAATATGTACAGTTTTATATAGTTTTATGCCTGGCAGGAGAGTGCCATGGCACCCTAATAGGGGAAGGAGGTCTAGTTTTTAGAGGGTCTCTCCCGTGGGATAAAATGGAAGGATGTTTGAACTCTGCTCGCTTGTTTGTAGAAAGTATACTGTAAGCCGTTCTCTTGGGGGAGGGGACTCCTGTCTGCTTGGCGATGGATTTTGTACCTTTTGTTTGTATCCTTGGGGTTGCAGCTCACCTCAGCAGGGTTGATGTGCATTATTCAATCTCTCTTGGCTCAGCTCCCAACCATCATTTTACTTGCTAAACTTCTGTCTTTTAACTCTCCGTCTGGACAGAAACTTCTGTGGAAAGCTGACTCCAGTTGGCCATCTTGCCTCCGCCCCCCATCTTTTGTCTTTTTAATAATAACTTTATGACTGGTGTAAGATATTTCAGTGTGGTTTGCACTTCTCTGATAATTGGTGATGTTGGACATGTTTTTATATGCTCGTTGGCCGTTTGTATGTTGTCTTTTGAAAAATGTCTATTCATGTCTTTAGCCCACTTTTTAATGGGGTTTGTGGGGTTTTTTTGTTGAGTTATTTGAGTTTCTTGTGAATTCTGGATATTAGTCCTCTGTTGGATGTATAGTTTACAAATATTTTCTTCCCTTCTGCAGGTTGTCTGTTCACTCTGTTTATTTCTTTGTGGGGCAGAAGCTTCATAGGTTAATTGGTCTATTTGTTTCTTGTTGCCTGTGCTTTTAAGGTCTTAGTCATGAGTGCTTTTAAGGTCTTAGTCACGAATTCTATGCCTAGACCAAGGTCCAGAAGAATAGTTTTCTTCAAGTATTTTTATGGTTTCAGATCTTACATTCAAGTCTTTATTTCATCTTCAGTTGGTTTTTGTACACAGTGGGAGACAGGGATCCAGTTTCATTCTTTTGCATGTTAGCCCCCTTTAACGATAAGCTGTATACTTTACTTTTTTATTCTTTATGAAGAAAATAAGCCAATGTCCCTCATTAAAAAAAAAATACCCATGATCAAACAGTACTGATTACAGTGATCGAAACTCAAAGTTTTGTCTGCAAATAGTGGCATCATTTGTATAATATTGTTTGTTCTACATAAAGATTTTCTTCTTTTTCCTGCTATCTTCACCCTCATTTCCTGATAATTTAAAATTGGGTATTTGTTTGCTCTTTTAATTTATTTTACAATTTTTTTAAAATAAATAGTATCTACTAATTTTTACTTACAAACTAAATAGCTAAAGTACATTTATTTTGTCCTGTTAATTTGGTGTTTCCTAATTTAATTAAGATTTATGTCACATTGCAAGAAAATGTTTCAAAATATTTACTCAGGAAACCTTACGCATCTCTTTACAAGCTATCAATGATCTTGTTATTCATAATGTGTTCACGTCCATTCCCAAGTATTAAAAGTATTTCTAAGCTCTATTTCCTTATTCAATCCTTTATAAACTTCCTTAAAATATTACTTACAAAAGTTGCACATATATATTTTAGGAAAATATTAAAGCATAGATAACCAAAACATAAAAGTAATTTTCTAAAATCCCAACACCTAGATATAACCTCAGTCAGTGAGAAAGTGAGCTGAACTTGACTTCTGCTTGCATTTTTCACTTGAGAAAACTCTTGAAACTCAAAGGCCCAAGAATAAAGAACAATGTCTTCCCACTAAGAGCTTCTGCACTCATTGAGTTTTTTACTGAGAGATTTTAGGTAATTAATTCTTGTTCTTTAAAACTTGAAGTCATTGCCCTTGCTGTTTTTTTCCTTGCAGATTCCACTCCTTTTTACTCTTCATGGGCCATCCGCCATATGCGATCCGGGAAGTGAACATAAACAAATTCTGCAGGATCATCAGTGAATTTGCGCTAGAGTATCGCACCACCAGGGAAAGGGTTTTACAGCAGAAACAGAAAAGGGCCAACCACCGAGAGAGAAATAAAACCAGAGGGAAGATGATCACTGATGTAAGTTTCATTAAATCAATCATTTTTATGTCATTTATTTGCGAAGTAAGATCAATCATAAATCCTCCCCACAGTTTGGAAGCTGGGCTTGTTTGTTTTTAATGCATGAAATCCCTCTTTTAAAAAATGCTTTCAATGTTTTGTGAGAACCTCCACTGTTTTCTGAGAACCTCCTATATAACAGACAAGGGCCTAGGATATGTAGAGTTAAGAACTTATGGCTGAAGAAGGAACATGTAACCCATTTTGGTGTGTTGTGTGACATTAAATGCTTGATTCCATTTTGACCTCTGATAGGGGTAAAATTGGAAGAAGAGTAAGCAAATATAAAAGATAATGGTGCTTATGACAGAAAGACAGATGTACTGATTTGGAAATTGATTCAGGATTTTAATCATCAAAACAATACAATATAACTAATAAGCTGACACATGGACCACCTATTTGGGGCATCAGAATAGGGAAATTAATGTGATTGCAGGGACATAATCTGATGGGCTCTTGGCAGTCCCTTGAATCATAGAATATTAGGGTAGAAAGATATTTCAGGGGCCAGTGAATCTTATAGGAGTTTCCCTACAGCATCTTGAGTTTGCCCTGCAAGCTTATATGTCTCTCTTATTCCTGGGTTCTTCTCCCTTATCTCCCAAGTCAGCCCCAAGCACACTAGGCTGTGTGTATGGTGGGTGTTCAATACTAGCCAATAGTGGGTAGCCAATAGTGGGCTGTGAAGGGAAGCGTGAAGATAGGGGCCTGAGACCAGCAAAGATACACTATGCAGGTGCCATTTTTGCAGTGCCTGGGTGAAACATGAAATCCAGATTGGTATCTCACACATCTCATTCATTACCAGTGAGCCATAAGGTCAGTTGCAGGCAAAAAGTAGACATTTTCTGGAAATTCTCCTCTTTTATTCATTATTTATTCTTTCTTGAACAGACTCAGGGAGAATAAAGTCATTTTTTTTTTGAAACTGATAGGTCATATTTGGAACCTGTTGAAGGACTCTTCAATGTGATGGTTTTCGTGGTTTGGCACCATGAACTTCTCCCATCTGTGTGTGTATTTGAGCCTCACATGGCTCCCAGTGGTACAGGAGATGGAACAAAGAAAAGATTAAGTCATAGAGGGGTTGCAAGCCTCATATTAACTCAGTCAGGCAGATTTCCTTGGGGAGGAAGAAAATCAATTAAGAAGACCTCATTGAGCCTACCTGCTGTGCCTAGGTGTAGGATCACGTTATAGGCAAAACAGAGGGCACTTGGTCACCTCTAGGTACCCCATGTTCCTGAGGGGGGGGTTCTCACCTTCACATAGAAACACAGGTGCATTAACTTAGAAATGTTGTAATTTTAAGGTAATTCTGAGAACCAGGGACTAATCAATCCCTTTTCCATCCACCTCCATCTAAGTTTCTCATTTCCTTGGCATTTTCTGGAACTTTAGGGATTGCTCATGTCATTTCTCTGCAAAAAGTGCCACCTGAGAGCCTTCTGTAGTCTTTGCTGGAATCTGGGCTCAGGGGGATCTTTAACCTCCTGGAGGACAGGAAGCAGATTAAACCCACTTAGGCAAACTCTAGGCCACATTTCACCCCCCAAAGTAGTATTTTTAAAGTTTTTTAAAAAGGGATCACTTATTTTTGTGAAATGAGACACATTGGAGGGTGAAAAATACAAGCCAAATATGCTTATAGTTATAAAAACACGTCAGAATTTCTTGCTAAATTCTTGAGGTTTTTTATAGATCCCACTAATTTTTAAATTATGTCCTTCTCTGAAAACATTCAGCTTTTCCAATTATAAACAGAGGTGAATGCATCTTGAGTTTGAGTCAAAAATACATAAATTCTCATTAAAATCTAGACAGAACAGGCTTCTTTGGGATTCATTCTCAGACTGGCCCATGTTTTTAGGTGTGAAAGGGGCATCATTCACGTAGGAAGATTGCCCTCTGTTGGACTATTGGGATGTCGTTACTTAAGGCGAAGTGGATAAAACCGTGCATTTTCCCATCTCTCAATTATTAAGCTCAATTATGTGCCCAGCACTGCACTGGGCATCAAGGAAGATGTGAATATAATTAAAGACAAGCTTAGATCCCAAAGATGTCACACAGCCTACTTAAAAACTGTCATATACACAACTTAAACCACTGAAAACAAAACCAGACAATAGATATAGAATCATGGAGCCTCTTGATATTGGAGCTAGAAGAGATTGTAGAGAAAATTGTTATGAAGTCACTTTTAACATAGGTACTGAATAAAATGAGGATTCAGGTGGCAGCAACTAAACAGAGATGAGGAGTCTGGGGGTGAAATCTCAAGAACCCCAGCCCCCACCCATCGGCTCCTAAGTGCCCCTCCCTCTTCTCCCCCCTGCTTCTGGGTTTTTTAGAAGGCTTCCTTTCTCACAATCTAGAGTCTTCACAGGTGAGGGCCAGTGAGAAACTAATTTCTTGTCTTCACATTCAAAACTGATTCTAGACCAAATGGTGACACAGACAAGGCAACACAAGGCAACTTGTGGCCTTTCTGCTGTTGTTTCCTCCAGATGTGAACTGTGAGAATTTAGGCTGGTAAATCCCAGGGCTCCTACTTTGGAGGGCACCTGTAATTCTAGGTGTAATCCTTAACTTCTGTTAATGCCAGCCTCTTCTTCTATACAAAGAGAATGATGGTTACTTTTAGGGATGTTGAAGATTGCTAGAGATTTTATGTATGTGATGCTTTGCACATGTATGTTAATTGCTAGAAGAAATGCCAGTCATCTTGGTTAAATAAATAGGCTTTAAGATTATATATATATATATATTTATATTTATGTAGTGGTAGAACAGGACTATTGTCTCTTGCTTCTTGCCTCACAATGCCTTTCTTTCATTTTAAAAAAACTTGTGTTATATTTGCTGACATGGCCTATAGCCTCAGGGAAATACTTAAAATGAAGGTGTACTTAATTTAAAATCAAGAGATTTACATGACTTTTCACCCTCAACTTAATTTTTTAGAAGTTATGTAGTGATAAATTTATTAGAAGTACAGAGAGTTCTGATGGCCAGCATGAGAGATAAGTGAAATTTCAGAAGGAATTCAATTCTCTACTCAATTCTCTGAGGAGGGAATGATATGAAACAACTTCTTGGGCAGTTGTTTGGCTTGTCTGGCTGGTGTGTGGCAGGATTAACAGTAGCCTGGACCTGCCAGCTGGGCAGGAAGGGATCCACTACTCATGATGAGGGGCCATAGCTGATGGGCAGAGCCAAGCAAACAGGCCAGTGCACGTACTGAGGCTCTCAGAGCCAGCAGCAGGACTCAGAGCTGGGAGTGGGTTGGTCATGGTCAGGGAACCAGGTGAGCTGATTGTCGGTGTCATGGGCCACCCCAGTAGTTTGGCCTAAAGCTCTGAATCCTTCCTGACCCTGCTCAGGGCTGGTGTTGGAGTTTACAAAGGGAGTGTCCAAATAAGGATGGGAGGGCCGTGCCTAGAGGCTCCCAATACAAGAGGTGTCCCTGGCTCCTGGTGGCCAATTTCTTTATTTGGAATTTGATGTGACATTGAGATGACCTCACCTTTGCTGACTTCTGTGCTTTCTATGAATCCTTTCTGTCTTTTCCATCCTGTCCTGTCGTGTCCTGTCGGGTAGACTGATGACGAAGATGAAGTTGAGGTATGACTGTTCATATACATGAAAAATGACACACTTGACCTTCCCGTGTACTCTGTAGTCTAATCTAACATAACCAGCATGAAACGTTAGCATGTTAGCACCATTCAGTGCTTTAAACTGTGCATAGATGTTTTCTGGTTGGTTTTTGTGTGATCATTAACCACGTATGGACTCTTGTCATGCTGTGTGTGCCCGGGACTGAACGGTTACCCACCCTTTCCAAGCTATGCCAGATCCCAGGCTGGTCAACAGCCCTGTCATGAGTGGCAGGTCCAGTGGGTCCCTCCCTGCTGCTGGAAATGCAGACAAGAAATTTTCATTTCATGCCCCTGTCTGAACCTTTTGGTAAGTCAACTATGAGAACTGGTTTCTAGAATAACCATATAAAGAGTTTTCAAACCAAGAGGAAATGGGAGAGTGGCCAAGAGCCAGGCAAGAGCCTCTGCCACCAGCCTGTGGGCAGCCTCTGAAGTGGGCCCGTTTCCTTGAATGGTGTCTGTGGAACCTGTGGATCAGTGTCTGTGTGCAGTGATGGGTGGCCCAGGCTTCTCCTCAGCCCTGGGTGCAGAAGCAAGAGCCAGAAACTAAGCCGGGACTAACTGGCCCTGAAAAATGGGGAGGGAGCAGTAATGGTACAAGACCCTAACCCTTTTGCCATGGCTGAGACACTGGATGAAAAGAAGCCAGAAATCTGCAGAGCTGCTTCGCAAATGTTTAGTCTCACTTCTTGTACTCCATCCAGATGTTTGGCATGGTGTACATGCAGTGAGTTTATGCCAGCCAGGTGCAGTGGCTCACACATATAATCCTAGCACTCTAGGAGGCCAAGGGGGGTGGATTGCTTGAGCTCAGGAGTTCAAGACCAGCCTGAGTAAGAGCGAGACCCCATCTCTACTAAAAATCGAAAAACTAGCCAGGAGTTGTAGTGGGTGCCGATAGTCCCAGCTACTTGGGAGGCTGAGGCAAGAGAATCACTTGAGCCCAAGAGTTTGAGATTACTGTGAGCTATGATGCCACTGGCACTCTACCAAGGGTGACAAAAAATAAAACATATATGCCTTGACTTTTTATTCAGTAAGAATTAGAGAAAGTTGTCATGTGTTTGTAATGCTTATTAAAACAACTGTTTTTGACATAACCAAGAATAGTGAGTATTGCCTAATTCAGTCTCAGTATGAATTTTTGTGTTCCATTCTGGGCTCTGACACTAATCCTCCAGGAGCCTTTGGCAAGTCACTTATTTTTGGAGGGCCTCAGTTTCTTCTTTAAAGTGAAGCAGGAGAATCCTGCCCCACTCTTAACATGGTATGATTCTGTGACTTAATCCCACTTTGGTAATTCTCTCATCATAAGCAATATTTAAGAAAAATATAACTGCTTTCTGGTACTAAATAAAAAACGTAAAGCTTAACACATGTGATTAACAAGGTATATTTTAATTCTCATATCAAGACTTTGGTGTTCAAGACAAACTTGATTTTTCAGCTCTTCCCAGAGTTGATCTCTGTTGCCCCTAGCAGGAATTCACTGAAGGATTCCTTTTGGGGCTGAGGCTTTTGTGATAATCTTTTTGTAGACACAGATGTTGCATCAATTGACAAGTTTAGTAATCGCCATAACTCATAGGAGACAGAGGGAGGTTTTCATTAACTAAAAATTGTACAAGGTCCAGTCAGCTTCTTGGGGAGTCTCCCTCTGGTCCTAACTTGCCTTTGGTTTTGCAGTCGGGCAAGTTCTCTGGCAGCTCTCCAGCACCATCAAGCCAGCCACAGGGTCTGAGCTATGCGGAAGATGCCGCTGAGCACGAGAACATGAAGGCTGTGCTGAAAACTTCCTCCCCTGCCGTGGAGGATGCCACCCCGGTGCTGGGCGTCCGCATTCGCAGCAGAGCAAGCCGAGGTAATTCCTGGCCGCATGGAGCTCATCTTATTTTCTCAGCTTGGCCACCCCTAAGGAGTCTTGTCCCTATGGCAGGGTGCAATCAGTGGCTACTATGTGTGTCAGCTCCCCAGGACTTTCAGCGCCACCCTCACCCCACACCATCCTGCACTAAAGCCTCAGTGACCCACCTTCAATTCATTAGCTTCATGTCAAAAGTATACCTCACTTTGCACAGAGGCATTCTCACTGTGGTTGGTGCCTCTTGGGTTAAAACAAGGGTTGGCAAACTGCAGCCTCCAAGCTAAATCCAGGCTGCCGCCTGTGTATATAAATAGAGTTCTATTGGAACTCAGCGCTGTAATTCATTTGTGTATCGGCCATGGCTGTCCTGCACTACAGCAGTGGTGTTGAGCTGATGTGATGGATGTAGGACCCACAAGGCCTATAACTTACCATATAGGAAAAGTGTGCTAACTTCAGAGCACCATCCCTTTGTGCCTTATTTATATCTTTAGAGGCAGAGGTAGAACTAAAGCTTCAAAATGGTAAAGATAGCATTTTCAGATTGGTTTCATAAATGGGAGGTATTAGCATTTTATACCTGAGACAATTTGCTTGCATTTCCTTGCCCTAGGCTGATAATACCCTGTTGTCCCTCCTGAGTTTCTTCTCTGCCTGCAAGGTAAAGCCTGCACTACTGATGCTGTTGTTTGAGGTCTTGTCATCTGGTCCTACCTCCGAAACTTTGCTTTCCCTCATTGCCACTTTGTTGCCACCACCCTTCTGGAACAGTCTGTGTGTCCCTGAGTCCCCTGTTTCTCAGGCTGCCCTTCAGCTTAGAATGTCCTCTCTTCTGCCCATCTAGTCCCTTCTTGCCTTCTGAAACCACCTTGGGAGAACCCAATTTAGACACTTTAAGGATGTTAAACTTTAAAGAGAATCAGCTGCTAGAAATAGCCTTCCTCCTCTTGGTGTTTGCTTAGATACACTATGCATGCAGCTAGGAAAAAATCCATATAATTTTGTCCAAACTGGGATGCTTAGGAGTGGAAAGAAGGTGCTTGCAGTAACTACATTTGAACAGTAAGTAAAACGGAGCATGTCAGGTAAGCTGGTTTGTGAGTTACATCCCATATTGCAGAACCTCAGTAGTGAAGGAATGATGAGGCACCCCCAGGCATCTTCCAGGAAACATTCACATGGGAGCATATGACTAGCATATTCTTGGCTGTATATCAATGTAAAAGCCATATATACAGGTAAGCACCAAAGTCTAACACTAAGAAGAGAACTAGAGTCAGTAATGCTGCACCCACATGAAGCAGGAAAACCAGTCAGTAATGTATAAACAACACTGAAGTGCTGCTGTAGGGTTCTAGAATACAGCTTGCAGGGGCTTTTGAGAACCTCCATGGTTGGTTCCTAAGGGACTTAACTGCCTCTACAGAGGTACAGGGGCTCAAGACTCTCACCTGATGTCTGGGGTAAAAGCCAAGGTCCTGAGGAATGTGCCAGTAATAGATCATAAACAGGTTGTACCAATGATAAAGGAAAATAGACATCTGTTCCTGACCAGAAAGGACAAAGAGAAAAAATACTACTGCCTTTGTCCAATATGGGGTTGTTTTTGCTGGCTGATGAAAGGGATTGGGAAGGTAGGCTATTCAGTTTTTCCGTAGGTTCACACCCATTGGCACGGAGACTTCTATCACTGGCATGTGGTAGGATGAGGCAGGCCACCACTCATGCTACAGCTAGAAATAAGAGACAGAGAGGTTATAATGTCCTTCTTATCAAAAGGTATTGGAGAACCATGAAAGAAAAGAGAATTAGACAAACTAGAATTCTAGGTGAGCTGAGCCTAGAGAGGTAGGAAAATTTGCCAAATCTGGGCACAGGCTGAGAATTGGGCTTACCATGGTGGGGTGACTCTAATGGCAAAGAGAAACCAGCAGAACTTGCAATATCCATGTGAGATAAGAGATTAGGCTTGAGAAGAGCCCCAAATGCAGATGGTTGTCTGCATGAGACATTTGCTAAGTGCAGCATGAGGGCAGGGGGTGCATTCAGAGGGAGGTGCTGGTCCAGAGAGGCTGAACGAAATCCACAGTGTTGAAGTATTGAGGAAACAAAGACAAGTTAGAGTGAACACCTTTAACAAATACTCACCAATCTTAGCCTAAGAGATTTAAAAAGAGAGGTGGATTGAGTCTTAACTAAAACTGCAGTCTGGGCTGCGAGTGGTGGCTCATGCCTATAATCATAGCACTGTGGAAAGCTGAGGTGGGGATCACTTGAGCTTAGAAGTTTGAGACCAGCCTGAGCAAGAGTGAGACCCTAACTCTATTAAAAATAGAAAAATTAGCCAGGTGTTGTGGCGGATGCCTGTAGTCACAGCTACTTAGGAAGCTAAGGTAAGGAGTGTGAAAGAGGGTGCTTGCAGTAACTACATTTGAACAGTAAGTAAAACGGAGCATGTCAGGTAAACTGGTTGTGAGTTACATCACATATCGCAGAACCTCAGTAATGAACTCACTTGAGCCCAAGAGTTTAAGGTTGCTGTGAGCTATGATGCCACAGCACTCTATTCAGGGAAACAGAGTGAGACTTTGTCTCAAAAAATAAAAATAAAACTGCTATCTGGCCTCAACACAGCTCAGTTCCTTACCACATCTATTAACAGAGGGATGGAAGAATACTCTTTGGAGGAAAATAATAGAGTTCAGTTTTTACGTTCTTGTATTCCAGTCAGTGTGTGGTTAAAATATATGAGTGAAGGGAAGAGCATGGAAGTATGACAATAATAGGAAAAAATAGACAAATAGCAGTGATCTAGATGATGAAATGTATAGTCAAGAACTTGAAATGATTATTATAAATGTTAAAACTAAAAACTAAAGGAAAACATAGAAAATGCATAAAAAGGTACAAAATTTAGTAAAGAATTGGAATTATAAAAAAGAATCAAAGGGACATTCTAAAACCACAAAATAAAATATCTGAAGGAGCTCACTGAATGGGTTTAACAGCAGTTGGTCCCAGCAAAAGAGAGGATTAGTGATTCAGGTTAATAGAAAATATACAAATTGAAGCATGGTGTGGGAAAAAACGGAAAGAATAGAACAAAACGCAAGGTATGTGGGACACAGTCAAATAGTCTAACACGTGTAACTGGAGTACCCTAAGAAGATAGAGAAGAAGCAGTGGGTAAGTAGTGATGATGGCCGACAATTTTCCCAAACTGAGGATAGGTGACAACCTGCATATGTAAGAAACTTTGCAAATACAAGCAGAATAAATATAAAGAGAACCATACTGCAAGCAAACTACTAAAAACTAAAGATAAAAATAAAAGCTTTAAGATAGACAGAAAGGATACATTACTCTCTACAGTAGAATGTTAAAGATAATGGCTCACTTTTCAACAGGAACTATGGAAGCCAAAAAAAAAAAAAAAAAAAAAAAAGGAATTTTATTTTTAACTTGCCAAAGGAAAAATTTTCTAACTAAGAAGTATATCCTTAGGGAAATTATGTTTCAGAAATGAAGGCAATTTTTTTTTGGCATTAAAACATAATTTTATGTAAGTATCTTCCTTATAGACTATTTCCTTATGTTAAGGAAGAGAAGAGAAAAATAAATTACAGTGTTCCTGTTTTCCCAAACTTCAATTTCTATATTTTAAGAAATGAAGTAAAAGTGGTATAGTGCAGTTATGGTCTAGAGTGCTTTATCCCTTCTACTACAGCTCAAAGACCTTACTATCACTTGGGAAACTGATGAGTCAGATGGCCCCTTGGGTACATAGAATGTGTCTGCAGAATTCTCCTTATGGCTGCAACAGTTCCTGGAAGAGGAGCATGTACATGGCCAAGAAGAATGGAAATAAATGGTAATGAGGTATTGGGACAGTAACTAAGAGAAGAGATAAAAAGTAGAACCAGGAGTGAGGTCATGAGGGAATGAAATCATCACAAAAGTGAGTATGGTGGTCGTGGACCCTATGGTAGGATACCCCTTTTTAGTATCTCCTGACACATTACATTGACAGCAGATCCCCAGGAATGTGTGAGACAGGAAAGTGTCCATAAATCTTAGGGGGGAAGACTAGGTGATGCCTTTCTTTCTGGCCCACTGCTCTGAAAATGTATTGTGGGCAAATACAATTGATTGAGCTTTGTGTGTTTTGGAAGGTTAGTTTGACATTTCAAGATAAGACACAGAATTATAAGCCAATAGCTAAAAGGGAAAATAGGAAATTGCTGAGTAAAACACAATTGAATTGTGCTACTGATCACTGTGCTCTGAACGAGGCCATTGTTCAGAGGCTCTGCAGAGTCCCACTCTGGAAGTGTGACACTGTGAGGTCCTTTACCTCCAAGTGGAAAACCTAGACTCGCCTGAGAATGCAGAAACATTCAGTAATAATTGCAAACATTCATTTCTCAGAAGAACCTGTTTTGTAAGGGTTTAGCTGAAAAATTAGTCTTCTTATAAAAGTAGATTACACCCCCTGGGTATAAGCAGAAAAGTACAACTTAGTGTCCTGTATGTCCCAGTGCTATAAGTATGTTCCCATTAAACAAAATAAAAAAAAAATTTTCTAAATCTGCCACTAGGAACCCAAATGTGACCGCACTTTCACAGTTCCACGACGGAGGTTTTTAAGAACCACACTAACCCCAAGGAAAGGCAATAAATGAAATTATCCATTTCTTTTATCTGTTAAACAACAACAAAGTGAGAGTGCATTGGCAAATGGGAAGGCCACAGCAGTCACATGGTTACAGAGAATGGTTTCATAAGTCCCTCCTTTCAAAATTATGGCCAAAGATGTTTAAGACCTAAAGGAGGTCAAAAAAATTGTTAAAATAACAACCCTATAGAGGGAAAAAAAGTCCCCTCATGTAAAGAGGTGTTGAGGATCTGGCACAAGGAAATAGGGGTGCCAGAGCGATGATAGAACCCAGCATGGCCTGGTGGCTATGCATCTAATGGGTGTTAACAGCCTCTCCTTGTACTTAAAAAATTAAAGTGAGTGCATGTGCTAATGAAGTCTGCAATTACACAATTTAAAAGCCAAGCCCATAAAATCTAAGGCAAGATTTTTGTCATCAGGGATGGGAGCAGGTGGATAAGACAGTAGGCACTTAAGGCTGGTTCAGCTGCATTCACAGCAGAACAGCCTTAAAAATAAGGTAACCTGTGGCTTCTCATTTTGAGATTAGCCGAAAGAAAAAAAAAATAAAATATATAAACAATAAGCAAAACAAATTTTCAAAACTAAACAACAAAAAACCCCATGTCATTTGAAAATGTCATTTTCCTATGGCCACAGGTCTCACACACGCAGGTGGTAAAGCACCTGGAGTATCAGCATTCCTTTGGCAAAGTGAATTATTTACGTCTTAAATCCAGTTGTGTAAATTTTACTAGCAGAAATTATGACTGCACTACATGTACATGTGTTTATGAAAACAGTCTACCAACCAAACGGTGATCCATTCTTTCTAACCACTTCCATCCATATCCAGTTTTTTCTTTCTTCATGTATTACTAATCAGGTAGTTGCAAGCACCAAAACCTAAAAAAAATAGTATTAGTATGGGAGAGCTCAAAATTTAAAATGTTCATTGCTATTTTCATTTCGTTCTCTGAATCGGGAGAAGCTCACTATTCTTTAGCTTAAGCTGTACTTCAGTGAGGCTGGGAGTACCTGTGTTTCACAGGCAGTGATTCTGAGAATTATCACCTATAGGCTTTTGAAGTTGTACATTTATTACAAAATGATAGTGGAAATTAACAACTTTGAGCACATTGCACATCTTTCCTCTCGTGGACTCCTATTCCTCATCTTATAGGAGAGATTTCACAAAGAAGTTGATCTACCCCTAAGGCATAGTTCTAAATATATTAGCATTAATTTCCAACTGTTTAACCTTACCTGGAAGCCATGTTTTGGTGGTGCTTTCTTCTTGCTTGTCTGTGGGCAGATACTTTTATGCCAGACTTGGACTATGTTAACATGTCATTATTTATAAATATATTTTTTGGTCAAGGAGCAGATAGACGTACCAAAGAAAAATTTAAGCAAACATCCCCTTTGCTGGTTGAAGGAGGCAATCCTATAATGGTTTTTAAAAGACACACTCCATTGGTTTCTACTTAACTCAGTGAGACATTAGGATTAGTTGACATTCACTAGGCATATATGTCCTTCAGCTGACGCAGTAGACCCCTCAGTGGGTCTTTGTACATTACTGGATGTGCATTGGTGGCTATCAGTGACATGCCACAGGGTGTGGTGCGGGTCAACTGCCCTAAGGTGACCACAGCATGAAGCAGGTGAAGATAGCACACCCAGGGGTAGAGAGGTTAGCAATGAGAAACAAGAACACAGCAGTGTTATAAGGTGGGTTCATTCATTCACTACCTAGAGGGTGACAGTGTTGCCTACTGCAACAGGGACAGGGTACTGCTCTACAGCTATCACTAGCTCTGAGGCTCCCACTCTGGCCTTCACTCTGATCCTTTGCTGGCAGAATTCAGCTGCATGGAGTAATCATGCTACGTATTTTCATCTGAGTTTTCCTTCTTCCTGATTCTATCGTGGTTTAATTTTTCAGGATCTACTGGTTCCTGGACTATGGGAACTGATGACTCACCTAACATCACAGATGATGCAGCCGATGAGATCATGGACCGCATCGTCAAGTCGGCCACCCAAGTGCCCAGTCAGCGAGTGGTGCCGAGGGAGAGGAAGCGGTCCCGGGCCAACCGGAAATCTCGTGAGTACATTTGGGGAGTGGTGAGGGACTCACCCCTGCGGGCATCTGCCATCCTGTTCTGTATGACCTGGGAAAGGTAGAAACTGAGAGTCCAGCTCTGGTCAGTTGTCACTGGTTACTTAGATTGCCTACTTGCACTTGTCAACAGAAATTAACTGTCAAGATTGGTCATTGTGGAGGAGAGGACCTGTAGCCACATCTGTCCAGGGTATCTTGAGTCACAGTCTGTCCCCAGGAAGGTCCAAAAGGTCCTTAAATGTCTCAGTGTGTAAGGCAGGCACAAGTGGGGGCCTGGTATCAAGTACTGCACTAAGTGCTTTGCTAGGGGATGGATTTCTGCCCTTCACCCTGCATCAGGGGTCACTTGCTAGGCTAGAGATCAGTCCCCTGCTAGGGTTCACCATTGTTACAGCAGTGGTTCTCAACCTGTGAATCAGGACCCATAGGAACTATATCAAAGGCTCACGGCATTAGGAAGGTGGAAAACCACTGCTACAGCATGTTGAAGGTGAAAACCACAGGGTAGCAGGTGATGGTCATTAGAATGCTAAAAAAGTCTTTAATGTTAGCCTAGATTGGCCAGTTTTTTTCCTTTTGCTACCAAGTAGAGGATTTCAATCAAACTGAATGATTTTCCCTTTGGTCTGAGCCTATGGCCTCCTTCTGGCCACTGGGCTCAGGGAGGAGATGCCTTTCTGGTTGGTGCTATGCCTACTCACAGGAACTGTTCTCCATACAGAAATAGGATCCTGGGGGTCTTTTGCCATTTGCCCGCATCAACTGTGGTCTAGGGTGTTTCAGAAGAGTGCTCAGCCCCTAAGCGTCAGCCCACTGCCAGGTCACGCTGAGAAAGCCTGTGTCCCCAGTGGCTTTGCCCCTGAGAATAAGGGATGGTGGCCTTCCTCTGCTCTGTCTCCCAAAAGTGATTTCAGGTAGACAGGGAGTTCAGTGAAAAAATCAAGTTCAGAGAGCCCCAGCTTGTTCCACACTTGAGATTCACACAGGAGGTGATGGAGTGTGGGCTGGATAGTTGGACCCAGTGGCTCTGCTTTAGTTTCCAGAAGGACAAAATAATGTTTGGGTGGGGTGTGGGGATGGGGAGGATATGATTCTTTCTCATTCAATAACATGGGTGACTTGTCAAGATGTTGTATCAACCCAAGTGCTCATCAACCCAGGTATGGATTACTAAATGTGTTATATGTATACCATGGAATACTATTCAGCCATAAAAAGGTTGAATAGTATTAATAGAAAAGATATACAGGTGCAATTTACATCTTTTCTATTAATCTGGATGGAGTTGGAGAACATTGCACAAAGTATCACAAGAATGGAAAAGCAAGGATCCAATGTACTCAATACTAATATTGAAACCAGTAGATGAACAACTACACACTCCAAGAGAAAAACACAATTCAAATGAGGGGAGGAGGAGGAACAAGTGGGGAGAGGGGAGAAGGGAGAGAGATTAGTAAGCTCTCAATGGGCACAATGTAGGGGTAGATGGCGTACTTCCTGCATGAAGGGCTCAGCTATAACCTGGACTTTGTCTAACAAATGCAAACAGTGCAACCTAATCATTTGTACCCTCATATTAATCAGAAATTTAAAAAACAAAGGATGGGTAGCCTGAGAGTCTGCTTCTGACAAGTCCCTAGATGAGGTTGATACTGCTGGCCTTTGGTGCATACTTCGTGTAACAAGGCTCTTGAGCTGTGGTTCTGAACCCTGACTGCATATTAGAATGTTCTGCAGAAATTTTTAATTTCAGGTATCTGGACTATATCCAGGCCAACTACTTCAGGGCCTCAGGAGTGCAGTCTGGGTCCCTACCTCTGCCCCAGGAGGATTAGTGGCACTAGGAGGTAGGTTCTCCCACCACTGTGTGCCCTGCCCCACATTCCTTCCATTTTTTAAATGTAAAATTGCCATTCAGGGAGATTGGCCTTTTACATCTTCAAGAATATGTCTGTGCAGCCACAGTGGTTCATGCCTGTAATCCTAGCACTTGGGAGGTCAAAGCAGGTAGATTGCTTGAGTTTAGGAGTTTGAGACCAGTCTGAGCAAGAGTGAGATCCTGTCACTACTAAAAATAGAAAAACAAACAATGTGGGTATAGCAAAGGGCACCTATAGTCTAGGGAAGCTGAGGCAAGAGGATTGCTTGAGCCCAAGAGTTAGAGGTTGCTGTGAGCTATGACACCATGGCACTCGGCACTCAGCACTCTACCCAGTGACTCTGTCTCAAAAAGAAAAAGAAAAAAGTGTTTGTGGGTTTTAGCAGTATCAATAGCTAAGGCTTTTACAAGGCCCTAAGGCCTTTGATATTTTGTTATTTCTCTGGACTGCTATGAATTCTTTTGCCTGTGCCCCTGTAAAAGAACTTTGCTAGGAACTTGCTCCTTAAAGTTGAACCTCAGACAGTATTTGTATCTCCCGGAGGTTTGCTAGAAATGCAGATCTCCCCCTGTCCTATCGGGAGATCGCTAGTGATTCTCCTTCACAATAAGATGGTCAGCCCTGGGACATGAGAACAGGAGTGGAGGTGACCAATTCTTCTGCAAAGAGGAGAGGCTAATCCAAACTCAGACTGTGTGCTGGATCTCAGTTGCTGCAGGCCAAGGCAACACTTCCATTTTGCCTAGCTGAAGGGGGTGGAGTATTTCCTCCTGGTTTTAAATGTTTTCCTTTACTTCAGGGACATTAAGCCTATTGCCATTTGTGTCTCTTCCTTTATGAATGATTTGTCCATATAATGTCATGATAGGAAACATACTTTTAAAAGAGATTTTAGAGAGAAGGAAGGAGCGAGGGAGTGGGGTCTTGGTGTGTGCCACACCTTTTGGGAGCAAAACACAATTGGGGACTTTACCTAACAAATGTAATCAGTGTAACCTGGTTTCTTATACCCTCAACGAATTCCTAACAATAAAAAAAAGAGAGAGAGAGATTTTAAATGAGACTTCCAGAGGGCTTTTTCAGGTCTTAGGTAGATTATCTTCAGTAGTTAATTTTTATTCACTTCCTGTTAGTTACTTCAGTAAACTGATAACCAAATGGCAGGGGCCTTACATCCATTAACTCCTGGACTTCCTGCAGTGGGCAGCCTCAGTGCAGGAATCACTGTGGGGAGAAGCTGGGAAGAGCCTGTAGAGAAGTGGGCCAGGGAGAGGGCTAGGGGAGACAACTGGGTTTGGGTGGGAAGGTCTGGGTCAAGGACCTCTGAAAAGGAGTCAAGACATGGAATATTGGCCTGGCCAGCCCTGCAGGCTCAGGGTCTGCACTCCTCCTGGAGGTTACGTGTCTGTGTTGGCCATACCCTCTGGTCTAGAGAGGACCAAATTCTTAGGAAGACGCATAATGTCACTGAGAGCAATAACACAGTCAGTAAATTTTCCTCTTCAATCTGGCTGGAGAGATGTTTTGCCTGTTTTTGTGGTTGACATAAAGTAATTTCCTGCAGTATCATTTCCATTTCAATTTTATGCAAAACAGGCACATATTCTTTTTATTTAGCCAAACACATTTTCCCCATGACATAGTTACTATAACAAAATACAGCACAGTGTGTATGTGTTTTTCTGTAACAGGTTTAATTTATTAGTAATGGCACTATCAACAGACATTTAAGATGTGGGACATTAGACTTTGATATCTATTATAAAGGGATGATAAACTGCAGCTTTTTACAAGAGATTAAAGGAATAAGAAAAAGCAATTTGCAAAATGGATGTGAGGTTTAGTGCTTTGGGCCTCACCCTCAAAAAGTGCTGTATTTGATTTGATTGTTTCCTAGTGGCACCGAGGCAAGTGGTTAATGAATAACCAACATACTTGGGCCATAACTCATTTGGCTAAAGACAATAATAGTCGAGCTATTGCAGGAAACTAAACAAGCTATCCCCTAAACTTGCAATTTACGGCCCTCAAGCCAAGTCACTTGAGGAACCTCTGAGATAACTAAACGTCTGCTTTCCTGTAAGATGCTGGTGACCCAGGCCATGCATGGCAAATGTCCTGCTAAAGCTTGGACTTTCCATTCAGTTGCAATACACTAAGGGCATCTTACTGGATTTACAGGTGCCTATGGATCAGATCTGCTGCTTTTCCAGCTGGTAGCAATCAGGGTCTCATTAAGTAAAATAGTTCAGATTGTCCA
The DNA here is from genome assembly GCA_963573935.1 of Arctocebus calabarensis. Classification (NCBI taxonomy): domain Eukaryota; kingdom Metazoa; phylum Chordata; class Mammalia; order Primates; family Lorisidae; genus Arctocebus; species Arctocebus calabarensis. The sequence goes on from CAUYON010095124.1 coordinate 44,790, forward strand.
GGTGATTTCCAGCCTATGAAATGGTTGACCCAGCTCACCTCATTTGCTCCTCTAGATTCTAGCATGGCTCTTCAATGGGGACCTAATGATTTTTAGAGCTCATTAAAGATAGACCCTCCTCTGAAGATAGCTGAGGGCACCCACCCACGGACACAGGGCAAAAATGTATATAGAACAAGACTGGGAGAGAACCAAAGGTCTTTTTCCTCAACTCGGGGAGAAGTCACTGTATACTGGAGGGCATCCCTCACTTCTGAGTAAAGCCAGGCCAGAACCAGGACACTGACCTAACAAGTCAGAAAGGCAGGGCTGAGGTAGAAACCTTCAGGTTAAAGAATGGATGCAAGAAGCATTCTAAAGTGCTTTGCTGCATTGAATGGCTCTCTGGTTCTTTCATTTTCAGATGAATCATCCTCCAAAACTGGCGCACTGAAATAGGAGGCTGGCTTTTATGTCCTCCACCATATCTGTTTTAGTGTCAGGCACCTGTTTGGCCTAGAGGAGAGGTTCAAAAGGAGGGAGGATTAGTAAAAAGAGGAATCCAAGAATCTGTCCTTCCTACATCTAGGAGCTGTTCTGAGGGTGAAGCAGAGGGTTCCTGGAATGGTGCTCAGGGAAGTGCCAAGCACCTTACCAGCTGATGTTTGCAGTATTTCATTGTCTTTGCTGTCAATTTCAACAGAAATCTATTTCCATGCTCAGGAATGAGCACATGGAGGGCAGTTGTGTTTAAGTGCAACACTTATGACAGGTTCCTACACCTTCCTCCCCCATCCCAGGGTTCTGTCCCTCTACCACTCACAGATACCTGTTGCCGGTTGGAATTTACAACTGCCTACAGGTGCTTAGGAGCACCTGCCTTGCGTGACCCTACCCAGTTATCACTCTGCTGCCATTACCACTTCTCCCTGCCCCACTGTCTACCTCACCTTGCTACCTGCAGTAAGTAGATCAGGCCTATCTCTCCCTTTTTTACCCATGGGATGCTTGTGCCTATGCAGATGAAGTCTGTGGTGTCAGCAAGACACTTGGCATTTTTGTGACACTCCAGTAGAAAACAATGAGCTAGACTTAACCTGAAAAGGGAGAAGGCAGTTTTGACCTACCCTTAACTTGAAATGTTGCTGAATATTGCTGAAAACTCTAAATCTGTGGGTTCCTGAGCCACCCTTCCTTCCTGTCTGCAGACTTTCCCAAGTTTAGGTGAGCTCCCCCAGAAAACAATGGGGAAAACATCTATTTCCTTCCAGGCCAAATTCCACACTCACCCATGCTCATAGGCAGCAGTCAGCTTTTGCATCTTAACTGATGGCTTTCTGTTCAGTTTTTTTCTAGGAACAAGAGAGATTAGTAAGGAGCACTGGATGCCAACGTAGCCACAGTTACAGGAGGGAAGTGTGGTAGGGCCTCTGCAAAGCCGAGGACACCAGCCAGACCAGTGACTATAGATGTATTCAAAGCCATGATTATTTCTGAGAGCAGTCTCAACATGAGTACGCTTCATTTTTTGTTAGGCAGAACTTGGAGACTTCAACCAGGTCACTGCAAAAACTATTACCTTCTGAATGTCCTGCCTTTCCCTACATCTCAGATGGCCGTGGTTTAAGTTGATGGCTGACCATCTGATCCCTAGGGAGGGGCACGGTGCACATGTGGGCCTCTCCCAGAGACTCTTGTTATTGTGTCTGGGGTGAGTCCCAGAAGTTAAGTTTAAGTCAACCAGTTTTGGGAACCTCTGCTTTTTTCATTGTTGTAGTCCCAAGTTTCATTGTTTTAACTTTTTATTTTGAAAGAATTTTAGACTTACAGAAAAATTGCAAAAAATAGTGCAGAGAGTCTTTGTGTATCCTTTCCCCAGCTTTCCCTAATGTTAACAACTTGCATAACCATAGGACGATTGATAGAAACTAAGAAATTAACATCAGTGTAGTACCATTAACTGAATGGAGGCTTTTTTCACATTTCACGAATGTTGCTACTGAGGTCCTCTATTTTTTTTTTTTATTAAGTCATTTGTACATAGATCATACATACATTTATGCCATTATGGGATTAGATGTGTTGATTATTTGTACAACCTGGAGTGCTTACATGCTACTAATCAACATAGCTTTCACCTCTTTTACCCAATTGCAGTGTTAAGACATTAGTGTTCTACACTTGATAGATCGATCTTGTACTTGCATTATGTTCTATAGGTGTGGTCCCCCTATTAACCCTCCCTCTTTCTCCCCACTCCCCTCTCTTCCCCTCTCCCTCCCCATCCCTCCATAATCCTAGTCTATAGTTATGTTTAATTTTTCATATGTAAGTGTGAGTAATTATAAATTGGTTTCACAGCAGTGGTGAGTACATTGCATATTTTTTTTTCCATTCCTGCGATACTTTACTGAGAAGAATATTTTCCAGCTCCATCCATGTAAATGTAAAAGAGGTAAAGTCTCCATTTTTTTTAATGCATAGTATTCCATGGTATACATATACCACAATTTATTAAGGTCCTCTTTTGTCTCCAAGATCCTACTCAGAATCCTACATTGCATTTAGCCATCATGTCTCCTGAGTCTCCTCTGATCTGGGGTAGGGGTGGGGCATTTGATGACCTTGACACTCTTAAAAAGTACTGGTAAGTTATTTTTTAGAACGTTTTTCAGTTTGGGAAACCTCTACTTTTAATGGACAGGGTTTCATGTAACAAAAAGTCCAAAGGGGCATGACTGGACCTGCCATTCTGACTCCACTCAGCAGGCAGAATGAGGAGCGCATAAGTGGGCAGGGTTGAATAGCACTAGGGCCAGTGACCACCTAACCAAGACATGAACATTTAAGGCATCTTAAAGTTCCGACAATAGTTTAATCCTAGATACACTGCTCCTAGTATACTCGATAGAAAATAGAAAATCTTTAGAATCTTAGGGATTTTTAAAATATAAAAAAACTTCTTTTCATATTATGTTTGACATTATGTGCAAAAACTAAATAAGAGAAAACATCTGGCAGTGATGCAAAGGTAAAAGAGCACAGAGATCTCCAGCATGTAGAAAGAAAGCTTGGTAAACTGCCAATTGCTGTTAAGGATTATCAGGACGTGTCCTGCCAGGACACTTTGGGAGGCCAAGGCAAGAGGGTCACTTAAAGTCAGGAGCTCAAAACCAGTATGGGCAACATAGTGAGACCTGCCCTTTAAAAAAAATATATGTATAAATAAATAAATATACCTATGTATATATCAATAAAAACTAGATGGGCACAGTGATGAACACCTATAATCACAGCTACTTGGGAGGCCGAGGATAGCATGAGGAGTTTGAGGTTGCAGTGAGCCGTGATTGCACCACTGTACTCCAGCCTGGGCGAAAGAGTGAGACCTTATCCCTTGAAAAAAATGTCCTGCCAGCTGTTAGGACATGGCTGTTTCTGGTGAGGGCTGTGACCCAACATCCTGGCCCAAATCCTTACTATGTATCCTTGTACCAGTGACTCCATCTCTCTGTGCTGCCATTCACTAACTTACAGTGGAGACAACATCAGAGCTTGTTCTTATCTCCCCAGTAGAGCTTCCCTAAAGATGAAACAAAACAATTCACATAGACACAGACCATTGCCATTATTCTCAGAAAACATTCATTTTAGTAAAGAGCACTTTGTGGGATGAAAATTTTTTTGAGTAGGAAAAAAAAAAAAGAACTTATGGTTTTCCCTTGACTCCCTAGACAGTCCTGTGCTGTGTTGACTTTGTCAGGTGCCTTTGTCAGGTCCCCGTGCTGTCACTTCAGCATCATGGGCGCTGTCACCAGTGCTTGGGGCACAGAGCAGCTGCTGCCACCATCAGAATGGCCCATGCTGTCTGTGGTGGAGCTGCAACACAGGTGGGGATAAACATTTCTACTCTCTTCTCTACTAAGTGGCTTCTGGGCTGGGGGAGGCTGTCACGTGTGAAAGGCAGAAGAGCAGCTTCCATTCAGCCAGAGCATTCAAGCAGGACAGAAATGGGCAGTGGAGAGGGCCAGGTCTGATCTTATCAGACTGTGACCAGCCACCACCTCATTCCAGTGCTTGAGAGGTCCTCCATTTGATGGGAGTATTGTATCTATGGTACAAGTTGACTATGTACTATTCCATATCCAGCCTCTTGTTTGCTGGACCCCTGGTTCTTCCATGTCCCCAGCCCTTTTTTGCCCTCTGGAAACCTGAGTGAGAGCCAGCTCCCTGTCTGAATCTGGTCTGCTATGCTGAGTGTCTCTCCTCACACTGTGTCCCTGCTGCTGTGACCCAGAGACTCTAATCAGAATACCTGGCTCAGGGTCGCCGTTCAGGTATCATCTGCTGAATGACAAATGAACTGGCCAGCAGACAGATGGATGAAGGGACACTCAAAGAGCCCTTTTTTGTGTGTGACTTGAATCTGGGTATGAAACTGATTTTAGCAGATTGCTTTGGTTTCACATGGTCTTTCAAATGGGAAGGTGAATTGTATGTTCAGATTCTCTAGGTCTTCTTCATTGCACTGAGGGTTTAATACATGTCTAAGAGAACTTATCTTATTTGTTATGAAGGCCTACAGAAATCGAGATTCCATAAATGGAGGAGATTTTTCTATAAATACTCACTTTTCAGGGACACATGAGATAAGCAAAGGAAACTAAGTCTTAAATGTGCCCTGGCTAGAGGAGTAAGTAAGGGCTGGGGAAGGGTCCAAAGTGGTTTGCAACATCAAAAGTGAGTAGGCATCTTTAAATAACTTCTTAGGTAAAATGCCTAAGAATCCGTGAGGTCTTCTGTGATCAGTCAGCCGAGAAAATGCACCTAAATGCACAAAGATTGTGGTTCATAGATTCACATCCAGGCCGTTCCATCTTCTGCAGATAATGAAATTTAAGACGCACAGCTAGTGCAGCCTGGACTTCTTCAGGCAGTATTTTGTATCTTGGTTAAGAGGTCTCAGCAAGAGGTCTTTCTTATTCAAGAGAGATATTTTATCTTATTTTCTGCAGTTAAAATTGTTATCGTTCTTTAACAAATACTTTTAAGACATGTTTAAAGAACATAACATGTTATTATAAACTTCTGCCCCATAGAATGGATTCCATGACTCAGTTAAAAGGATCTGCCTCCAGCTGAGATTCTGGAGCCAAACATTTTGTCTAGTCGAGTTAGACACTTGGTCTGGAGCCCAAGGAGCCAGAGTCTGGGGAGGAAGAGCTATCACACGAAAAGCTGTGGACCGATGGATCTGGAGCACAAGGCTAGGCTTGTACAGTGGTGGAGGTTGGTCTGAAGGCTAGTACAGTGGTGGGGGTTGGTATGAAGTGAGGGTCACCACACATTCTTTGTCTCTTGAAAAAGCCATACTTGATGTCTCTGAGTCTTCCATAAGAGTTTTGATTCCTTGAGTTAAATGCTGAGCACATAATAGCTTCTCCATAAATTGTTACTTGACCAGTTGGTGGATTAGATATTGGCCCCTATTCAAAGTGCTGATTCCTGGGAGAGAAGAAGCAATTTATTAATAGATATTAGCCTTTGTTCCTTCTACCATGGACCTGTGTATTTCAGATCTTTTGTTCTCAGGCTATGTGAGCTTTGTTCAGGGAAGGATGGGGTGTTGCCTGCAGACCCATGGGTGTGTCCCTGGGCCTCTGGGGAAAAGATGAAAGGAGCATGGTCTGACAAGGAAAATGGGAAGACACTAAGGTGAGCTTTACATTCTCCAAACCTTGATGATCAGTCTGCCTTGATCATCTCAGAGACTCTGGCTGATTTGAGATTTAGGTAAGATCATAACATGCCTCTTCTAAAAATAAAACAAATACCTTCAAACTCTGTATAACCCATGTAGGAATACACAGTAGACCAAATACAATTTGTAAATTAAGGAAAATGTAATTAGTCAACCTTTTAAATGAAGGGATTTGTCTTGAGAGGGGTAGCTGCCTCATTCACCTGTATCTAGCCTTTATTTTAATGTCAAAATTGATCAGTACTAAACAATGGGAAAAACCATAATGCCAAGCAAAACATCAGGCAATTCTAAGTCATTTAAATATGAGCATCCAAATGCCAATTGACCCCCAGTGAAGGAGTGAAGGTGGTCATTGTCCCTTCTTCGGCCTTGTGTGTTACATACAAAACACCTACCACATTCACCCAAAAGTATTTTGGCAGTTTGCTTCTTGAAAGAATTATGCAAGGAGTCACTGGTTATACTAGTCATTGTCTCTGGGGTTCCTTATCGAACCTAATTTGTATCTTTGGAACTCACATTTTCCTATGCTCTGGAATTGCATTTCCAGCTCTGATATGCTCTTTATGTTGGGAAGATGGTGAATTCTCAGCGTGCCATCAGTACTTTGGCAATTTGCACCCATTTCTCAGAAACCTTGTGAGGGTAAACCTCTTCTCTCATCTGTCCTCTTTATAAGTCCTCCAACTCCTCTCATCTCTCCAGCTCAATGCCTGTAATATGTTCAGATTAGCCCATTATAATGCCAAGATTTTTGCACTGTAGCAGACAGACGGTCAGCATGTGCCCACAAGGGCACTGTGTGGGCCCCCTGGCTTTCCGGGAAGTCCTTGGGGAGAAGCAGGGACCGGTGTACTGATTGGCCTATGCCTTGCTGCTAATCCTCCTTCTCTTCTCTCCCCTCTGGCTGTGATCTGCGGGTGCTGATGCAGTACGAAGGACCCTGAAGAGTGGCCTGACACCGGAAGAAGCCAGAGCCCTGGGCTTGGTTGGCACTTCGGAGTTGCAGCTCTGACACTCATGAGGCACCCCAAGAAGTGTGCTGAGCAGAGGGAATGCTCTTGCTGGACAGAACTTCTCCCTTTGGGGTGGGGGAGACCTGACCCAAACATCCAATGGTTCAGAAAAGGGGGTGCTCACTTCCTGGTGTCACATGGCTTGTGGTGCCTGCTATGCATTAACTTGAATCCCCAAGAGTGTCCTGCACATAATTTCTCCATCATGTCAGCTGTGTTTCTCTTGATTCTTTGATACCTGGTTTATTAGTTCCAAAGTGTGACACCTTTTCTGGGCAAGGAACAACCCCTTCAAAGAGCAAATCACTTCTGTCACAGTTATTATGGTATATGAGGCAATTTGATCAGATTCACAGACTGGATCTCCACAACCCCCAAATATCTGGATTTAAACTCCAAACTTGTACACAAAAGAAAGCACAGATTGTTTACCAGTTGTGGATTTTAGATGTACTAAATGTTTATACAAATACGTAAATGTACACCATGTTTCAAATAATAAATAGAGTTTAATGCCATCATGAGAAAGTTTTATTCCCCTTGTAGAGGGCCTTAGCTTCACAGGCTTGCCTCCCTAAGAATCTCGAAACCTCTTCTCACTTTCATCAGAAACACCCTTGCTTGGAAAGGCATTCAGGCCCTTCGGGTTCTATTTCGCTAACAGAGCAAGTATTATCAACAGCATGCACCTTGAAACTGCTGACTTAATTGGACATAAGGCCTTGTGGCAGGATATGTTAGCCATGTCATTGCTTTTGCTTCATTGTGATGCTGAAACAAAAATTAGAGTAGCATTTTACAAATCCGTATTATTCTGCAACTCACTTGCCTCTTAAATAAAAATTAGTTTTCTCAAAAAATATGCTAAGTCACCAAAACAAAATGGAAATTTAGAGCTCTATCTACAGAGAACCTTCAAATTGCTCACTTAGCACAGTCGGACATCACCCAATAGTGGGGATACGTTCTGAGAAGTGCACTGTCAGGTGATTTTGGTGTTATGTAGACATCATAGCATGTGCTCACACAACCCTAGATGGCATAGCTTACAACACATCTAGGCAGTATGGTATGGTGTACAGCTTCTAGGCTACAGCCCCCTGCAGCATGTCACTGTACTGAGCACTGTCCGTAATTTTAGCACAATGGTAAGTATTTATATAAACATAGAAAAGGTACAGTCAAAATACAGCATAAAAGATAAAAAAGTATACCTGTACAGGGCACTTAAAGTTGCTCTGGGTGAATTAGGGAGAGAGGTAAATGAACATAAAGGCCAAGGACATTAAGGTATACTTCCATACAAATGACAGCTCGGTAGGTCTGTTTACACAGCATCACCATGATCTTGTAAGTAATAAAGTGCACTGAAATGTTTTATCAGCCACAGCATCACCTACCAGGAATTTTTCAGCTCCATTATAACCTTATGAGACTATCACTATTTATGCACTCCATCATTGACCAAAATGTCATTATGCAGTGCATAATGGTACTTGGTTACCTAGTGCAGGTCATCAAGAGCTAAGATCGGAGGAGGAGGTCCTATGAATGGCCCTCAGTAACCAGGGAGCAGTACTGAGGAGGCTTGTACCCAGGCAGTGGGCAGCCTTCCACTGAAGCCCCTCAGGTCTCATGGTTCCCCATGAAGAACCTCTGTCTGAGTAAACAGGAAAAGGTAAACTATTGCAGTAGGTGTCTAGAAAGGGTAGGGAGGGATCATCATATCACTAACTTCATCTTTGGCTTTCTAAACCTCTGTTACTCTGCTTTCCTAAATCTGGACATATATGATTTATAGACAATATGCAGTACTAAAAAGCTAAAGGTAAATATATTTACCTCATAGACCTCTGTGACTGTGTCCTAGCTTCTGTTCTATCCTTATTGAAAGACAGGGAGCTCTTTCAAGCAGGCATTTGTTGAATAATACAGGAGAGCCTGGGACGGCAAGGCATAGTCTCTGTATTGAGTTTATCTAGTGACCTTGTTGAAAAGGAAACATAGGGGCTTGGTGCCCGTAGCTCAGTGAGTAGGGTTTGAGCCCGTCCTGTGACCTGCCAAACAACAATGACAACTGCAACAAAAAAATAACCGGGCACTGTGGCAGGTGCCTTTAGTCCCAGCTACTTGGGAGGGTAAGGCAAGAGAATCGCTTAAAGCCCAAGAGTTTGAGTTTGCTGTGAACTGTGACGCCACAGCACTCTACTGAGGGCGATGTAGTGAAACTCTATCTCACCAAAAAAAAAAAAAAAAAAAAAAAAAAGAAAAAGAAAAGAAAACAGGATATTATTACTCATTTTCCTTATGGTTCTAAATAGCATGAGTAAGATTTCTACTTATGGTATAATGGTTTGTGAGAGCATTTGCCTATCTATATCACATGGGATAATGATGTACAAATAATGGAAGTTGCATTTTTGTCACACTGTATTTATCAAACACTGATATCTTCCTGGGGTCCTTAGTATTCTCCTGGGTTGTTGCTTTAGAATAAAAGGTCACATTCAGAAGGAAGTGGCTGAATAAATCTAATGTTAACTTCATTTTAGGAATCAAAAAGTTCTCAGAAGAAGTTAGCCTATTTACAGCTAGGTAGAAAGGATTCCTTTAACTGGGAACAGCATCTTGAATAATCCCATTGTTGTATGGGAATAAGGTGGGGCAACTGTTCCCAGCCTAGTCTGCTTATTGGATTCATTTGTGCTTCAAGAATTACTGATATTTTTGTGTCTCCACCAGAAATTGTGATTTAATTGGTCTGGAGTGGGGCCTGGACTTAGAAATGTTTAAAAGATCTTATCTCCATCTTTCTAATTCTAGTGTGAAGACAATTTTGGAAACTACTAAGTTACAGGGTTATATTTTTTCCTTCCTTCCCCCCCACCCCCACCCCACCTCTGGGGTCAGTGGGAGTTAGAGACTAACGATGGTGTTTTTGAGAACTGGGCAAAATGAAATATATTTACATTCCTTAAGACAGAACTGGTTTTTAATTGCTGTCGAGTAACTGAGTAAGTCAGATATGGTGGAGAAAAGCCCTCTTAACACTGTGTGCCCAGAGATCCATGCCTCATCCTTGCCTGCCCTGAAGCCAGGAGGCCGCAACTGAGGCCCTCAGTAAACATTTTTTTAATGCCTAGTAATATCTGAGGAACATGGGATGTAGTGTAAGGGACCAGCTTTTACCATATCTCTTTTTTGCCCAGAGAAATGCCTGCTAACTCAGCAACAGGACAGACATGCCACAGGAGGTGAGCACAGAGGCCCTGTGCACCCGGGTCAAGGAGCAGTTAGGATGCATGCGTGATAACCAGTGCAGTGGTGCATGCCTGTAGTCTCTGCTCCTTAGGAGGATGAGGTGGGAGGATCACTTAAGTCTAGCAGTTTGAGGCCACAGTGCACTATGTGAATAGCCACTGCCCTCTGGCCTAGGCAACACAGTGAGACTCTGTGTCATATACATATACATGTGTGTGTGTGTGTGTATAAAAGATGCTCTGGTGAGACTCCTTGAGAGCCCTACTTGTAGGGAAGACTCTAGAACCTTCTCCCCTGGATCATTTCTCTTCCATTTAGATCATTCAGTTCCACTGGGGGAATCTCTCTATCCAAAAGGCCCTAGAAAGACTTATAAGAAAAATCAGTCTGAGGGTGGTGCCTGTGGCTCAAAGGAGTAGGGCACTGGCCCCATATACTGGAGGTGGTGCTTTCAAACCCAGCCCTGGCCAAAAAAAAGAAAGAAAGAAAAATCAGTCTGTATCTTTAAACTTAGTGATTTAATAGTTTTTAGTGAAACTAAAGTTTTCCTGTTGTTCATTTCCTCTCTCCTTGCTGCCACTCCTGGCAGCCTCTATTAGCCATTTTTAATTCAGAATAGTAAAGTTCTCTAAAAGACCTTTGAGAAGTATTAAAGTTAATAGTACCTAAACTTGTAAGACGCTATTGCTAATCTTTCTGGTCATTACCATAAATATTTATGCTTATATGTCTGAATATGAATGGAAATTACAAAACTGCTGGTAAAGAAAGGCAAATACTTTTCTGTTAAAGATGACTAGGTTTTGGTGTCTTTGTGATATATATATATATATATTTTTTTTTTTTTGTAGAGACAGAGCTTTACTACGTCACCCTCGGTACAGTGCCCTGGCTTCACACAGCCCAAATCCTCCAGCTCCTGGGCTTAGGCGATTCTCTTGCCTCAGCCTCCCAAGAGTAGCTGGAACTACAGGTGCCTGCCATAACACCCGGCTATTTTTTTTGTTGTAGTTCGGCGGGGCCAGGTTTGAACCTGCCACCCTCAGTATATGGGTCCGGCACCCTATCCACTGAGCTGCAGGCACCACCCTCCCTTGCGATATTAAGGTTTTTTCTTTCTGTTTAAAAAATGATTTGGGTGGGCAGTGCCTGTAGCTCAGTGGGTAGCTCTGAGCTCTCACCAAGGCTGGCAGTTCAAACCCAGCCCTAGCCAGCTAATACAATGACAACTACACACAAAAAAATAGCTAGGCATTGTGGCAAGCACCTATAGTCCCAGCTACTTGTGGGTTGAGGTAAGAGAATCGCTTAAGCCCAAAAGTTTGAGGTTGCTATGAGCTGTGATGCCACAGCACGCTACCCAGGGCGACAGCTTGAGACTCTGGCTCAAAAAAAAAAAAAAAAAAGATTTGGGGATGGAGGGGAAAAGTATATGGGGCCTTAGGGAGTTGAAGACACTGTTTTGTTCTTGTCCAAGTCCATTCTTCAACACAACTACAGGAGCAAGAACAGGGCCCAGGAGTAGGAGACTTGATTTATAGACTTCTGATTTGTGTGTGGCCTCCACATTGTCTGGGGCTCCACATCCACTGTTTCCATGCTCATGTCCCTGAGATGGTATATCACCAATTGCTAGTGGACAAGTAGGCTAACAGCCACCCAAAGATGACGTGTCCTAATCCGTGGAACTTGTAGGTGTTACTTTATAAGGAAAGATCTTTGCAAGTGTGATTGAGCTAAGGATCTTGACAGAGGAAGATTATCCTGGATTATCTGGGTATCCCCTAAATCCAATTATAAGCATTCTTAGAAGAACAGAGAGAGATGTGATAAACACAAAAGAGAAGGTGATGTGCAGACAGAGATTGGAGTGATGAGGCCACAAACCAAGAACTGCTGGAAGAGGCAAGGAACAAATTCTCCCTCTTAGAGCCTCCGGAGAGCACCCCCTTGACATCTTTTGTTTTGGCTCAGTAAGACTCATATTGAACTTCTAGCCTGCAGAATTATGAGAAAATAAATACTTTTTTTGTTTTAAGCCACCAAGCTGTGGTAATTTGTTATGGTAGCTCTAAGAAACTATACAAATGGGCTCTGAAGGCCTGTTATGGACATAAACCTGTCCCAGGCACTGAGGATTCAGCTGGGAATAGTCAGAAACGCAATCCATCCTCAGAAATGTAGTCTCAATGAATGGAAACAAGTTAAAACCAGTAGCCCTTCTGTCTGCAGGTGATATTAAAAAAAACAAAAAACTCTCTTTGGAAGAAAAATCTGCCTGAAATTGTACGGTTGTAGATATTTATACCTTCCCAGATCAACATATATACATAGAAGTTCATTAGCTAATGAGTTAAATTAAACTTGGTGGGCTTATGTCTAAGTCAATACATGTTTAAGACAGATTTTTGAATATGTTTTTAATTGGTATATTTTTAATGGCGTAAAACATGATTTGTGAAGGTAGTAAAGTCACAGACATGTCTTAGAATCAAATTTTCTGAGAAAAATTTAGCTTTTCTAATTAACATTAAGTTGCTCAATAAACATGCATTCTAGGGTCCCACTACCATGTTCCAGAACCTGTGTGGCCATGGTCTAGATGGAGCCACCTGTGGGAACAGATAGGCACGTGGAACTACCTGACATTTAAAAGCAGAGCCCTAAGTGCAATCTATACCACCATCTCTATTCTACAATACTTCATTTTCAAAATAAAATTGAAAAGTGTAAAGCTGTGAGCTAAAGCTTTGGTAAAGGTAAGCTGTTTTTCCTGAGGTTCTTATTCTTAATAGAGTGTTCCTCACTTGAAGCTTTTGCTTGAGGGATGAGGGGTTTCCCTTACATTGGACTTGAACTATTCTCAGGTCTGTTTGTGTCCCTGTCCTGATGGATTTCCAGGGTATTCTTTACCAATCTTTATGTTGGGCATGGGCAGGGGGGTACTGGGACTCTGCCGGTCCCCAGAGTTATCAGATACTTTGAGAATTGTTATTTCTTAAGTGATTATTTCTAAGGCTGAGAGGGCAATCTCAAAGCCAGATGTACAGACCCCTGTTCCTGGGAGGGTAAAAGAGATGAGCTGCTTCACGATGCAGAAAACCATACAGATGTAACACCTACTCCTTTGTTTCTCACAGGTTTACAACCTGCACAGCTGCAGAGACCTAGAGAGGCTGCCCCGGAGTATCGGACAGTCACATGTGTCATCAGGACCAACAGTGGCACACTAACTCATCCTTTGCTTTCCATATGAATCAGGAGTTGTAAAAGAACATATAAAGTAGAAAAGGAGATTGTGTTTTGTAAAAAAAAAAAAAAAAAAAAAAAAAAAAGACCAAATATTAGGTAAATATTCCTGTTCTTTGTTGAATATAGAATAGTATAAAAAGACTTTTCGCAGAATTATTCTGAAAATTATTCTGAAAACAAGCCATGCATGCTTTCAGACAACACTGCCCAATAGAACTTTCTGTGATGGAAATGTTCTATCCAATATGGTAGGCATTAGACATTTGTGATAATTGTAACACTCGACATGTTGCTAGAGAGATTGAGGAATGGAATTTTAAATTTAATTTTATCACTCCTATATGAGTGCAGGTCATAGAATATGTTTCAGTATGTTTTTAATTGATATATTTTTAATGGCGTAAAACATGATTTGTGAAGGTAGTAAAGTCACAGACATGTCTTAGAGTCAAATTTTCTATTTGTATGTACTTTGTTGCTGTTTATTTTATATAAGGGGAGTTTTACACTAAATTTAGTGGTGTAGGAAATTGCTTTGGACCGCAGTTTATTCCATCAAGAACTTGAGACAATGTCAAGAAACTATGTCCACCCCCTGCCTATATTATGTTCTGAATCTTGGGAATTCTTGCCCTCAAAGGAAAATCCTGTGTGGTCATTAATACTATCAAATATGCACTCCTCTCCTGACATATCACACCTTGAAGATGCAGTCTTTCAGCAGAATCCACATCAGATGTGTGGGTATAACCTTGTGATTGTGATACACACAGTGGCAGAGCACAAGTGTTCAGCAACAGCTAAATTGCCTGCTTTATAAAACACTATTTCAGTTCTTGTTTTTATTATGCCACTCTCTGTCTGGTTCTTACTACTTTATTTCAACTTTGTTCCCTGGGAGTTCTGCTTATAACCAATTTTATCCACATAAGAATGTATAATTGGTTAGATACTGAAAATTCTAGTAAGATGGTCTCATTCATTCTGCTTGCTACATTTACCGAAGGTGGTATTGGACAAGGCCTCAGTGATAGGTGCTCTAGGGAACATAGGATATATAATTACAGAGATCTCATTTCCAAAATTACAAATTAAAGCATATTATCTGATAAAGAATTTTGAGCCAAAGCCAGTGAGTGGCAGGAGTCTGGGAGACAATATTTCGATGCCAAATATTGGAACACTAGTAACATTTCATTATGGCAGTATTTTCTGACAGAGGTGCTCTGTCTTGCCTCTGCACTAAAGTAGTGACTATGTTTTCACAATTTATATAAACATTTAAATTAACAGCATTTCCACAACTTTAGTTCTCATTAATTTTGCTTGGTGGTCTGTTCCTATTGGTCTGTCTTGAATTATCAGGCAGCTTTTGATTTAGCATAAACTTATGGATTAACTGATTTTAAGTTTATTAACAGTTCATAGGTTTCCTTACCAAGCAGAATGGCTTTTCAGAGTAACATAAAGTCCCATTTTAACATGGAAGACAGAGGAGATAAGGCAAGCTGACCAAAAATTAATTGAGTGGTACCACCTTAAGGAAGACTGTCCTTGTGAGCGAGGGCTTTCCAGAGAGCTCTGAGGTGGAGGCGGACTGGAGCTGGGCCTTGGGAGGAAACTGTAGGTGCTCCACCTATAGTTTAGGAGGAAGAGAATTAAGTGTTTTGGAAAGAGAGAAAGTTTAAGAGAGTGGTGCTAGCTGGGTAATGAAGAAAGTCAATGGCTAGAAATAAAAGTTTGCCTCACATTATAAAGGAAGAAGTGAAAGAGAGGGATAAAGTTTTCTGAGTTCTCATAAGTTCATTTAATGGTTACCATTAACTTCATAATGGAGGCTATATGTGTTAATAAGACAATGCTTGAATGCAAAAACAGTCTAGGATGGCTCAAGCCAAAGAAGGAAGCTTATGACAAGATCCCCAGGATAAGTGCACAGCCGGCATCCAGTCAACTGTAAAGAAGGGCCCAGAGTTATACTGTACACATAGGGCTGCCAGGGACTTAAGTGCGAGTGGCTATTAGACAGAAAAAAGGATACGCAATATGTCATAATCACTAATGTCAACTATTAAAACATAAGGCAGTATAGCTTAAAAAGCAATAGCTAAATTAAAATGGAATTATTTAAAAATCAGAATAAAACTGAAAGATTATAGGTCATGAGTTGATAACCATTGAAACTGAGTAATGGATTAAATAGGGATTCATTATCCTAGTCTTTGTAAATGTTTGAAATTTTCCACAATAAAAAGCTTAGAAAAAAGAAGTATATATATTATGCAGTAACTAAACAGTTCCCTTGGTCAGTCTATTCTAGTCATTACATATGCTTTACTAGATTTGAAAGAGATTTTGAATTATTCTCCAAGCAATAAAAACAAAACCATCCAGACACACTAAGTGGTAAATTTCAGACTCAGTGAGCATCATTGTTGTAATTTCGGTTGATTAAAAATCCTGATGGCTGGAACCTTTCCTGTTAATTTTGACTTAGTAGGTCTAGAGGAAGATTTGGTATCTTACTTTCTACACACCCCTGTGGCACTGGTACATGTCAGCTTTTATGGGACCTTCTGTGGATCGTGTGCAAACTGCCCCTTTTCATTCCTGTCCTAGCTTTGTTACTTCCCTGGAAAAAGCATGATGGTGTGGCACTTTCTATACAACCTTAACTACATCAATGCACTGTGAGACATTCTGTCATTTATTCTCATTTTGTGACTCCAGCCCAGTGTCTTCTTCTTGGGCAGTTGATTTATAGTACAGCCTACTGTTATTTTAATTACTTTAGTTTCAAAACATCAATCTCATGGGTGTTTTTCCTCATTTAACTCATTCAACTGCATGTTGTTAAGTCTTCTGCCAGAACGCTGCCTTCCCCTGGGCTAGTGTCACAGGTGGGTGACCTGTGCAGTCACACAGTGCTCAGACTTAGTTTAGTGCTTTTCTGTCATTATCTTGAAATTCATTTTATCTTTGAACTTATGTAAATGTCATCTGCTGGGACAATGGAGCATGCACTTTAGAAGGTATGTGCAATGTGTCCAGCAATCCCTACTGCCCCACTCACATGTAGTCTTGTGTTGCCTCATGTGCATAGAATTCCAGTGGACCCAGGATGTGTCAGACAGAATTCAGAGATTCAAAGGGAGTACAAGGTAAGCATCTTACATCTACATTCTAAGGATGCCAGTGACCAAGAAGTCCTATCATATGCCTTCTATCATGTCGATTTCCAGTACTACCCAACTACTTACTCTGAAAATGACATAGTTCCTTTTTCTTTCTTATTCATGGGCAAGTTGAAGGTGGAGTATTGGTAAAATATCCACATATCAACAAGTAAAATAGTAACAGCTGTTAGTTTTGTGCAGTTTGTCCACTGTTCTGGTAAATTCATATGCATACAGTATGTACATTTAAGCTATAAAACACAAATTTTAATTTTGGTGATTCTGTCTTCACCGAATAGTTGTGTTTTCATTTAAAACTGGCATTGTACAATAAAAAGACGTATGCTAGTAATTTAAAATTTTAATTTTCATACAATGGCATTAAGTGGCAAGTAAAAAAACACCATCTTAAGTTGTGAGACACCATGGAAGAAAGGAAAACCATTGTTTCTTAGCTCCTATGATAACGGCATTGTTTTCCTGACATTTGAGGCAGAGGCCCACATCTTCATTTTCTACTATGACCTATATGTTAGGTAGCCCACCCTGCTTTTCACTGCTCTCCCTCATCTTTGGCAGGTCTTGAACTGTTCCTCCTCATAAGCCCTTTCCCGAGACAGCATCTTGAGGATTCCATTTGATTGCCTCTGATTTGAAGGGCACTGCTGCTCCTTCCTCTGCCACTTCACTTGTGAAACCTGGAACTGGACCAGGACTGACTTAGAAGTACTGTAACTGAAGGGTTTCAATGAACGACGACATGACTTCTCACTTCCCTTTTAACCTTTACTTGTCTTGGAGCAGCAGCCAAATGCTGAACTCTATCTGATGCTTTTGGTTCTCCCTGTGATTTGATCAATTCTGCCCAGAAAAATACTTTGGAAGACTAAACTCCAGCTATTGTTCTTTTCAAACTTGGTGTTTCTATCCTTCTTCTCCTACTCCATAAATTACTACATACTTACCAATGTCTGAAGTGTAATAACCTCAACAATTAAAAGGGCCAAAATATTTCCTAAATTAGGGAAGATTTGACATTAATGGTTAAAAAACACAAAAATGTTGAAATCATGCTGAATTATAAATGGTTAGTTTGGGGATCACAAAGGTAAGAGGTACTGCTATTTTAAACATTTTCCATTAGAAATGAGTCAGAATGGTTAATGAACACATACTTGAAAACATATACACTATTAACATGAGCTCAGCTTATGCTCCCACAGACTTTTGAGCATTAATATTTAAAACTTTCAGTGATTAGAGATAGGGAAGCAGCCAACTAGAGGTTTGCCTCCATCTTCGAAGGCCAACTTTTCAGCCTCGTTTTCCTCAGTATGTATGGAAAGTGACAGGTAGAGTGAGGATGGAAGCCTCTTTTTCATGAGTATCATTATTCTCAATAACAACAAAAAAAAAAATTTAAATCTTCATATATAACTGAAAAATTTTCAGAGCAAAAGTGCAGGTAGAAAATCATGGGGACTGCTCCCAGTGGGTCATGGGAGAGGGAAGCCCTAGGTGGTTGGCAGGTAGAAGCAGTGCAAAGGAAGGATGCCTACCGATTGCTGTGGCAGAAGTCAGGAAAGAGAGCAAGCCAGCGGGATTGAAGTGTGCAGACAGTCCTGCACTTCAACCTCTGGGACTTGACCATAAAAACTGCCACCACCCGAGGACCTAGGGCTGGGTGGGTGACTTCTCTACTTTCCCTCTTGGGAAGGAGAATGAAGGCCTTGCTTCTCTCATTGCAGGGCAGCAGAGGAAGGAAACAGACATTCCTAATTGAATATAGCTAGCCCGGCCTTGTGGTGGGCACCTGTAGTCTTAGCTACTCGGGAGCCTGAGGCAGGAGGATCGCTTGAGACCAGGAGTTTGAGGTTGCTGTGAGCTATGATGCCACCACACCCTATACAGGGTGACAGAATGAGATTCTGTCTCAAAAAAAAAGAAAAGAAAACCCGAGCACTTTTTATAGAAATTCCATTACCTGAAGCAGGTTAAGTTCAGATTTATGTTGTGTCAAATACTAGGCACATGTGGGCTTGTTAGAGGTCTAGTACCTCTGTGCTTCTATAGGAAAATGATTTCTAATTCACAGGGACTTTATTTCCAAAAGAACTCTTGGAACCCTACCCTGTTTCACGCAGGAGAATGTGTGTCCTAAGGATGGCCAAGAACCACACAGAGTAAGGCTGGGAAACTCAGAACTGCTAGGAGAGCAGGTGGAAAGCTTTTTGCAACAGTGGCTTCACCCTTATGAAGAGTCCTTCAAAACAATGTTTGGGAATTTTTTGTTTTTAAATGGTCAGAATAAAGTATAGCAGAAGTACACCTCTTTTTAAAAAATGAATAACTCTGGGAAACGTACAAACATCACAACACAAAATTGGAAGCAAGAAACTTAACAGGAAACTGGTAAGGAAGAAAAACTTTATAGAAAATGGCAAAATAAATGAGCAGAGTGAGATTTGTTTGTACTAAAGGATATAAAGAACATAGTATGAAAATGTTCTAATGCAGTGCTAACTTTCTGTGATGAGAAATGTTTTGTACCTTTGAGCTAAAACAAATCTACTAACACCACAAATAATTGAAATGTAGCTGATACAACTGAAGAAACTAATTTTTCATGTAATTTAAATAGTCACATTGACTAGTGGCTTCAGGTTTAATAGCAAAGTTTGAATGTCTCATGAGTCAACACCAGTGCTTTGGGGATGTGGGACTTCTCTAATCACTGTTATGGGATTGAGGGGCGGGTATAGAAAGAGAGGCAAGCTCTTACCAGAGTGACCCCTTAAATAAGACTCAAAACTCCTCCACTGCTTCTAGAGATGGGATAGTACCACATAGCTGTGGGGAGAACCCTGGGGGAGACTTCAGTGTGTTCTTCCAACTCCTGGCTAATATCAGTGGAAGCAAAGGCCTAGGATTTTGGCCACTTAGATGGGAATGGGAAGAAGCCTATGGGTCTGTCATACACAGAATTTGAGGTTAGGGCCACCTTTTGGGCCATCTGTGCATGGAAACTGCCGTTGTTCAGCTGGTGAAAGATGGAAATAGGGGTGCTCATTTCCGGACAGGGTTTCCAGAGCCAGAAGGTTTAGACGTGGAGGAACCAGAGGGACCTGAGGGCCCTTTCTGGCCACTTGCAGGCTGTACAGGTGCTTTCTTTTTCGGTATTAAGATCTTGTTCTTACTCTTAAACACTTTGCTTGGATCCAACTTATTCACAAAGGAGTCAGTCTCTTCTGTGAGCAGGTTTGGGTTGTAAGTGATGGGTTTATACATGTTGAACCATTGCTGTAAGGCAGAAAATTGAGACAGAGGGTCATAGTTCAAGGGAGAGATACCATTCATTGTCTCTCTCTTTTTCATTCTTTGTCTCTTTAGTGAGGATGTGAGGGTAGAGAGCTAAGAACCAGAAGCAGAGAGACAAGAAAGTATACATTCTATGAAAAACTGCCTCAAAAAACTATTAGCTTTTCCTTTTTATAGACAGATCTCATCAGCCCTTAGTAAGACACAAATTGCTTTGAGGTCTTATAACTTTTAAAATAAAAGCCCTACAAGCAGTAGAATGTGAGTACACTTCCTTCTGATCTAGGGAACAATGTCCTAATTGTTCTCTCAAACAGCTACTCTCCATCAGACAAGCACCCTTTCCATAGGAGAGGTTCATGTCAAGGCCAGTGTGGGCCTCTGCTGAGGGAAGTGGTGTGTTGGGATTCTGTTCCATACTGGCTTTCTAGGCAACTGAGGGCAAAGCACATCCACAATTACTGACTTTTTACTGATCACAACCACCTCCCAGTGTTGATCAGATGGATGTTGTTAGTAAGCAACATTTGAGGAAAATGAAGCCCACTAGATGAATACATAGTAAGGAGCTGGAGCCAAGTAGCTAAAACGATGCTGATTTAGCCATGAGAAATGTCACAAAGGCGCCCAGGCCAGTTCATTCTAGTCCAAAGTTCTTCTAGCCCCACTTGGTGTTTTCAAACTAGGTTGTATATCAGGTTGCGCATGTGGCATCTATAGGATTAACATGGTGCCTAGACCTATAAGAGAGGCATACCCATATAGGGAATACTCTGTAGCTACTGAAAGGGACAAGGCAGCTCTAAAATGTATTAGAAAGGAATGATCTCCAAGATGAAGTATTAAGTGAAAAGAACAAGGTGGAAAACAATGTGGATTGTACATTACAGTTATGATTTAGAACAAAAGAGCCAAAAAAAAAAAATGCATGTATGCTTTATGTACAATGAGTATCTTGGAAAAGGAACAAAGGAACTAGTAATAGTGGCTGCCTCTGGGAAAGTATACTGGGAGAATGGGAATAAGAGACATTTTATTCTTCCAGTGAACATGTACTGCCAATCCACAACAACTACCTGAACCTAAGCCCACCCTCTTGACCCACCAGTAACATTTAAAAATAAAAACTTCCCAGGTAATTCTGGGGATCAGCCAAGTTTGGGAATTACTTAACGAGGTCAGCATAAAGTGAGGTGGTCTATCTACATTGGAATTACCTGCCTTGCTTATTGGAAATGCAGGTTCCAGGGCTCCACCCCAGATCTCCTGAATCAGATGGGGAAGTTGGAAATCTGCAATTTCACCATTTCCTCATAAGATTTTGATACACACCAGGGTTGAGATGACAAGTGTACTCCTTCCTTACCTTGGCCTGTGGGCTAATGCCATAGCTGGTGAAGGCATATTGCCATTGGGGTAGGCCCAGGTGAGTGATGAGCAGGCGATAATAGGCAGTAAAGGTATCTGTGAGAAAATGCCAATATAACGCTCTGTCTAGGAACCAGATCTCAGTGTCTTGTGCTAATGCTGAAATAACAGACAAAGGAAATAAAAGATAAGGAATACCTTAACACTTTTTCCTTTTAACTGTAAACTGTGTATATATATATGTATATATATACACTTGTGGTTAAAAAAATAATACAGTAGAGAAAACATAAGATAAAAATTCCTCTCCCACTCTTTATAACCTAGTTCCATTCTGTAGTGACCACTTTTACTAGTTTGATATTGTTTTACAAATTATTTTTTGAGATAGTGTCTGTCACCTAGGCTAGTGTGTGCAATTGCCTGGCTAATTTTTTTTTTTTTTTGTGGGGAGGAGGCAGTAGAGACTGGGTCTTGCTGTGTTGTCTAGGCCAGTCTCAAACTCCTAGCCTCAGGATATCTCTTGCCTTGGCATCCCAAAGTGCAGGGGTTACAGGCATGAGCCACCATGCTCAGCAGACAGATCAGCTGACTAATTTATCTGCTAGATTCTTACAATCTGTAAGCATATTCAAGCTATCTAAGCAACTGCTTTTTCTGTGTGTAATCAGCATTGTGGCCTCAGCTTTCCTAATGGAGAGAAACTCTGAATGACTTGGGTTTGTATTTTTTTTGTTGTTGTTGATGTTTGAGGCAGAGTCTCTGTCACCCTGGGAAGGGTATTGTGGCATCACAGCACACAGCAACCTCAAACCCTTGGGCTTGAGCAATCCTCTTGTCTCAGCCTCTCTAGTAGCCAGGACTACAGGTATGTGCCACTATGCTGGGCTCATTTTTCTATTTTTAGTAGAGACGGGGGTTCACTCTTGTTCAGGCTGGTCTTGAACTCCTGAGCTAAAGAAAGCAATCTACCCACTTCAGCCTCCCAGAATGCTAGGATCACAGGTGTGAGTCTCCATGCCCCAATGGCTTTAGCTGTTTTGAAGAAATCTCTCTCAGTAATTAAAAGTGCAAGGAAAAATAACCATGAAGGAGCTCAGAGCAGTTCGCCCCTGAGAATCTGGCCAGGACAGTTGTGTAATGTACTGGTTGAGCTGAAGCAGATGTTAACATGTCAGTTCCTGCCTCATACCTGGTCCTGACCTTAAGTTCTTACTACTTGAAGGTTATCCTACTTCATCTACTATCTAGCCGTATTATCTCCCTAAGTAGCCTCATTCATCCATCTTTCTTTGCCCAGACTGCTATGGTTATAAACATTTCTATTTGAATCCTACCAGTCTCCTAAGCAAGTTTGACTGATTCTTAACTATCTACCACAGTATGTCCAAACTCCTTTGGTTGGCTTTCTGAGAGGAAGCAATTGGCCTTGTGGCTTTATCTCCTCATCCCCTAAATGAATCATGAGGCCCACTGAATTGAACTTATCTGTCATTCCCCCCAAGTCACTTGTACTTTCCCATGGCATGGATTTTACCCATTTGTTCTTTTGCTTGGCTGCCCCCCTTTACATTACTAAATCCCCCTTCCCACCTCATATTTAACTCCTACCAAGATGCAGCTAAAATACTACTTTGCAAAGATTCCTCTAGCAAGAGATGATTTCTCCTTCCCAGAGTAAATCCTGGTGTATCTTCTCACCCCTACCAGACAGAGAGCTACTTGAAGAGGGTCTGGTCTTATCCAGCTCTGTTGTTTCACAGTCCCTGGGCTATAGTCTAACCTGTTGTTAGGGGGCCAAGGGGCAGCTGCTGCTCATGGGCACAGAGTCTTTTTCTTTTGATTTCCCATCTGGGGTCTTGAGGTCTAGCAATTCAGGATTTTATTGCTGTTAATTGCCCTAGATATAGAAGTATAAAATAAAGATAAAAGATAATTTCCTAGATGCTTATCTATGCCTAAATCTATAAGGAAAATGACTATTTCTTTTAGTTTTTACTCATCTATTATCCTAATCCCATCGACTGTTTTGCAGTAATTCACCCATGAAGATGGAGAAAAGGACTCTACTAATTAGCCTACAGGGGAATGCTCTGAGAGGATCAAAGGGGCTTTCTGGGTCATAGCACATATAAGAGACCTGGCAGCATCTCATGAGGCTAAAGAGGTTATGTCCCTGTTGTGTGATTGCTGACAAGCAATGTTAGGCAAGACCATAGCCAAATGATAGGACTATGCTTGTAAATAATTCTTACCTGGTTTCCCACTTTTGTAGACAAGACAAACTTTCCCATTCCCATTGCACGAATCCAGCTCAAATATCACACTACGAGAGTCAAAGTGAGGCTTCTCTGGCTGGTCCTCACTGGCTGCAAACCCAGAATTTAATGGTAATGTTGAAATAAACTTAACTCAAACAAATAATCATATTGATACATCAAACTTTACTAAGATGAAAAAAATGAGAAAAAAGCCTATCTCAGACATATGGCTTAAGTGTATTTTCAAATAAATCCTGTATTTGAATTATGTCCTCGATCTCATCCATGACCACCTGCCAGGGCTTACCTACTACCAACAGTCAGTGTCAGGGAATCTGGAAAAAGGAGGCATTGGAAAGCAAACTAAACTTCTTGGAGTAGGACCACATAGAGGCAGAGCAATGTTGATGGCTTGGTGCTGACATAACTTTCCCTAGGATTGTTTATTGTATAAAAATGAGGCATCAAACACATGATCTGAATCTTGCTTTCTATGTAATCATACCATGTAGAAGGCCTTCAAAGTCATACTCTAATTCATCCTTTTTAATGATTACTTGATAGTCTGTGGGAGTGGATGCTCCCTAATTTATTCCCTGTTGATAGGTATTGTGAATGTCACAATAACCACCTCTGTACATGTCCCTACATTCTGGTGCTTTCATTATATGGGACAGATTTCCTGCAGTAAGATGGATGTTGCCAGATTGCTTTTCAAAAGGCCTATTTTTTTGAAAGATACTTGCACTGGGTATAAAATGCTAGGTTAATAACTTTGAGTACTTTATCTTGCTTGAATTGTTTCCAAGGAGAAATATGCTATTATCCTTATCTTCGTTCCTTTAAATTTGTCTTTTCTCTTTGGCTGCTTTAAAAAATTTCTCTTTATCCCTGATTTTAAGCAATTTGATTATGGTGTTTTTTTTTTTTTTTTTTCTTCCAAGACAGTCTCATTATATCACCCTCAGTAGAGTGCCGTGGCCACAACTCACAGCAACCTCAAACTCTTGGGCTTAAGCAATTCTCTTGCCTTACCCTCCCAAATAGCTGGGACTACAGGAACTCATGACAACACCTGGCTATTTTTTTGTTGTAGTTGTCATTGTTGTTTATTTTAACAGGCCTGGGCCAGGTTCAAACTTGCCAGACCCAGAGTATGTGGCTGGTGTCCTAACAACTAAGCTACAGGCGCCGAGCTGATTATGGTGTTTTCTTGGTATCATTTGTGTTTCTTGTTCCTGGCTAAGCTTATTGGATATGTGAGTTTATAGTTTCCATCAAATTGGCCAACTTTTTGAGCCATTATTTCTTCAAATATTATTTTTTGGCCCTTGACCCCTTTCTTTTCAGGAACTTCTATTACATATATATTATACCATTTTTGTCCTTTAGCTCACTGATACTCTTTTCATTAAAAATATATGTTTTTTTCTTTCTGTCATTTAGTTTCTATTGGCATGCTTTTACGTTCTCAAATCTTTTCTTCTGCAATGCCTAAATCACTGTTAATCTTACTTAGTATATTTTTCACCTTAGAAACTTGTTTTCATTTCTGAAAGTTAAATTTGGGCTATATATATTATATACATACACACACATTTATCTTCTATGTCTGTACTTTTTTTGATATATATAATACAGTTAAAACTTCTAATGTCCATACATGCTAATTTTTTTCCACCAATAAAGCAAAGATAAACATATATGCTAATTCTAAAATGTGTCACTGCTGGATTGGTTTCAATTAATCCATTTTTCTCCTTATTATGGTTGTATTTTTCTACTCATTTGTGTGCCTGGTAATCTTTGGGTATCAGAAATTATTAATTTTCTATTGTGAATGCTGGATGTTCTTGTATTTCTGTAAATATTCTTGAGCTCTGTTCTTTAACACCATTAAATTACTTGCAAACTGATACTTTGAGCTTGGCTCTTAACACACAGCTAACCAGTAAAGAGTTACCTGGTAACACAGTTTCTGTGTAAAACTGACGGTTGAACAAGGCATTAAAATATTAGAGGTGCTAAGTGATTCTATATTATAAGCAGCCGAGAGACAAGAGGACGAAAGAATATAATAGGCTGAATTTAGGACAAATGGGAATTGAGACTGGGAGAAATGAATCAGGGAATAGTTGCTATATTAACATACTTGTTGACTGGCTATTTTCATGTTCCCAGTAACTTGTGACCAGTCAGCAATATGTTAAGATTTGTCAGGCAGGACCTACAGCTAACTCCACCATACCGAAACAAGACCCTTAAATCATAAGGTTTTTAATCCTGTCTGGTAGAAACAGGCACCATTCTTGGTCCTGTGTGAGTACTGGGCAATGTTCCCTGTAATCTTTTGAGCAGTTTTGTCTCCTGGCCTTGGGCAGTTTCTTCACATGCATGTGCTTATCAGTTATTTGCTGAACACTTGAGGAGGACCCTCTGCAGATCTTTTTATGCAGCATTCTCCTGTTACTCAGTTCTGTGAACTCTAGCTGCCTTGACCTATCTGTACTCTTGGCTCTGCCTTCTCTAATCAGGGAGTGCATTAGATCCCACCTGGGTGCCCATTCTATACTGTGGACTGGAGCTCTCAAGGTAATATGCTAAGGAAATCGTAGAGTTCATCTTGTTTGTTTTCCATTGCTCAGAGTTCATTCTCCTTTGTTGGTTAATAGCCAGTCTCTTAAAAATCATTTTTTTTTGTCTGGGTTTTATTGTCATTATTCTAGGTGTGAGAATAAATCTGGTCTCTCAATGATGGATAAAATCAAATGTCTAGATTGTAGGTTCTCTCCAAGTTTTTTTTTTTTTTTTGAGACAGAGCCTCAAGCTGTCACCCTGGATAGAGTTCCGTAGCATTACAGCTCACAGAAACCTCCAATTCCTGGGCCCAAGCAAGTCTCTTGCCTCGGCCTCCCAAGGAGCGGGGACTACAGGCGCCCGCCACAACGCCCAGCCATTTTTTGGTTGCAGCCATCATTGTTGTTTGGCGGGCTGGTGCTGGTTTCGAACCCGCCAGCTCAGGTGTACGTGGCTGGCGCCTTAGCGCGTTGAGCCACAGGTGCCGAGCCTCTCTCCAAGTTTTAACAGCCCTTAATTATGCTGCCTTAGGTGAAAACTGCAGAAATAGAAAACTCACTCAAATGTGGTTCCCTTTTGCCAACTGTAGATAACACTCCAGTTTCTGCCTACTTTTATTTACTCTCCAGTACTCCAGGTAATTGTTTCTAAACTTTTTCCAGAAATCAACATGACCTTTTTCCCATTTGTGGGGATTCCACAGATCTCTAAATGACAGGCTCTTCCTAGGACTCACCACTCTCCAGTCTTTGCTCCTGAATTCCTCTGGTATTATTCTCCAACTGCTTGTTCAACTGACAGCGAAAGCCTTCTATTAGTTTTTAATTGTGCAGGCCATACTGTACAACTAAAATTACTCACCTCCTCAGACTTCCTTGTAACTATAGGTAGCCATTTGATTATTTTGGCCAATAGCTACTAGGAGGGGTTTCTGAAAAAAACTATTGTTTTCCTGATAAAAAGGGAATGATTCTGTAAAGAGCCAGTTTTTTTTCCCTTTGTCTTTCATTCTATTTCTTCCTGACAGGAACAGAGATTTGAAGTCTGGAGGTCGAGCCCACACTTCTCAATCATAAGGATGAAAATCATATCCAAAATCAGAGCAAGAAGCAAGAGGGAGATACTATCATTGACTTTTCTCAAGCAGCTACACCAGCCTAGTTCCAGATTTCTTGTTATGAGAAAAATAAAATGCTATTTAATTTAAATATACTACATCTCTCTTATATGTAGCCAAACATAATTCTGACTGAAAAAGTCCTCTCTTACACCCAGTTAGTTGCTCATGAGTTTTAGCAGCCATTTGACTTATAAACCATTTCACTCAGAAGAGACAAAGAACTTGGAAGTAGGAATGGTGAGAAAAGAAGCTGTGTTTAGACTGTCATGTTCTCTGAATCCCTATAATACCAATATATTAAGTTTAATCTACAGCGTTCATGCATTCATCAAACAGTAAGTGTCTACTATGTGCCAGGCACTGAACTGGGTGCTGAAAATAAAACAAAGATTTCAACCCTGGCATTTTCTTCATACCTTCATGTGTATCATCCTCCAGGTCTGCCAGAGTTGGTGCATTAGGAAGTGAATACATGGAAGACTGGTTGAGCTGAGTCAGTTTTGAGATGCTATTAATTGCCATGTTGCCCAGTGGAATAGTGTGCTCTACAGAAAGATTAAACAGGAAGAATTACATGGCGTAACAGCCTAGTTACAAAGGTCTTCTGCATAAATAACCTAAGCCCAGGTATTGTTTTGGCCCATAGCTAAGGAATCTAATATAAGGAGGAAAGAAGATCACTCACTGCAACCCCCTCAAACACCAACCTTTCATGTAAAAAAAGAAGCTGGGGCCAAGGGTGATAAAGAGCCCCCACTTCATGCATTAGGGTGGACTTGAAGGAATTTTTAAAAAGGAATATTCAGAAAGAACTAAGAAATCTGGTCTTAGGGTCCCTGTTTAAGGAATAAAGGTTTTTTGGGGTTTTTTTTTTTCTTGTTGTTGTTAATATACAGTTTCACTCTGTTGCCCTGGGTAGAGTGCCAGGGAGTCATAGCTCACAGCAACCTCAAACTCTTGGGCTCAAGTGATGCCTCAGTCTCCCAAGTAGCTGGGACTATAGGTGCCCACCACATCACCTGACTAGTTTTTTTTTCTATTTTTAGTAGAGATGGGGTCTCACTCTTGCTCAGGCTGAGCAAGAGGTCTCAAACTCCTGAGCTTAAGCAATCCACTTGCCTTGGTGAGAGCCATTTCACTCAGAAGTCTTGTCTCTGTCCCTCGCTATTGCTCCAGACTAGAAGGGCCACAGAAGCTGTAAGGGAGGGTTCTAATTCTGGTGACAAGGATGGTTTCTAGGCCACAGAAAGAAATGATTCTAAGCTAAAAGCTAATGTTAAATTGTTTATTAGTAAGCTATATAAAAAGTACCTCTAGTCAGCTGTACAAGATAGGAAAGCTTTGGTAATCACCAAAAAAGGGAACTTAGGTGTAAAGGCAGAAGGCAGAGGCAGTGAAGGGAAGAAATCCCTCTGTAGTGTGCTCTGCAACAGAGGTCACTGTGTTCTTTGGAGCAGCAGTGAGGAGTTCTTGGTGCTTCCCAAGGCCAAAGTACACCTGAGGATGTGGTTGGAGTCAAAGGCAATGAAGGTGCATGGTGGGGCTGGGAAATCTGTGCTAGGGATGGGCTGGACTTCAGTGGCTAAATTAGGGTTTCCTAGCTTATGAAATTTTATAGCAGTCTGCACACAAATGTACAGTCTGCCTTTTATGTCCACATAGTACCTGCAATCTTTGATAAGAACAGAGTTGAGTTCCCACATCTGCACACAAGTGTTTTGTCCTAGACACATTTAAGGCTAAAGGTAGCCTGTGAGCATAGGTAGCTGATGCCTTACAGTGAGGTGATGAGAAGGAAAGAAGCAAAGGCTCTAATTTGGGGGGTTAGAGTCCTAGGGCTTCATCACTGTATACAAATGAAAGAAGCCTGAGAGAGACAACCAGCTTCTCTCATGAATAATGGAGACTGTCACTGCCACTTACTCTGAAGGGTGTGCTCCAAGGTGGAGTCTTCTAAGGCTTTTAAGATTGAGGTGGCTCAGGTATTTTGTGTAATGATTAATATTTTCCTTCACCCCTTTCCAACAGGAATCATCTAATTTGAGCTTCCAGTTCTGAACTGGCTAGATTCTGCCATGGAGTGGTGGTGGGTGAAGTAATGATGGTATCTGTTAGGTCTGGGAGATAATCATAGCTTCTGGACATGGCATTTGAGAGTACCAACTCTCAGCCAGGGAAATGCTCAAGGTATCCAACTCACCATCCAGCTTCACACTCCATGTCATGTGGAAGCCATTGGTCATCAGGTAAAAGTTCTTCACATCCTCAGGCATCATACAGTTATTCTTCTAGAATCACAAATCAGCTGAGTGTTAGGTCAGGGCTGCGAAACATGGCACAGGGTTATGGCTCAAGACACAGGAGACATGATTTACCATGTTTCTGATCCCTAAAATAGAAAGATCCTGACAATCACCTACAAAATTCTATTAGAGAGGCATTGGTGTCTGCAAACAGAGTTACCAGTCTGACCTTATTTTTTGCTTCACCTGATAAAAGCAGACTAGGTGTCTGCCCTGCCATGATAATATCTTGGTGCAGAATTAGCCAGAGAAAGAGCTCAAGGGTAACAAGCTGAAGAGGAGACAGAGGAAAATGGTTAGAGAGGAGGTTCGAGGTAAAGACTGACAATGTTAAAGCAAATCAGTCATTACCACAAATTTCAGATCCATGCTCTTATTTTATATTGTTTTCTAAACAAGTTACTGTAAATGAGAACATCTTAAAAATGAAGAGTATATATTTCCAGAGCATTTAATGCAATTAATCTATTTTAATCATTCTGACAATTCTTAGAAAATAAAAATAGTACAACAGGCTATATTCAAATATTTCATCTGGATAACAAATCATCCAAACTGGTAGGGGAGAGAATCAAGAAATAGCTTAGTATCCTTTCAGGTGATACTAGGAGCAAGCCCTAATTTCTAAAACTCATCTCTGTACAAATGCCTGACCAGTCTTCTCTAGCCAACTCAAATCCCTGGAGGATGCAGAGAGATGAGTTCTCTAATTCCCTTCTTGGCCTTCCTAGAGTGACTTGGAGATATTGGTTATGGAAGCAAAGTGGCAAAATGTTAATAACTCTTATCAAAGTTGTGGCTTACTGAGACGTGATGCTGACCACTACTTATATCAAGTTTATTTTAGTTCATACAATCTGTCAGTTCCAGGTTCCCAATGTGTGAGAAAGTGTAATGTAGCAGAATGATGAGTTCACTTCCCAACTCTATCATTAGCTGAGTAGCCTTGAGCATGTCACTTAAACTCTGTGAGTCTAGGTTCAAGAATAAACTCTAAGGCTGCATCTATAAAACACTGGAGGTAGGAAGGGATATGAGCTTGACAGGAAGAGAGAATACTAGAAAATTATTATGATTTGTGGCCACAACATCTTCAAGAACTATAGGTGAGGGAAAACCATCAAGTTTGCAGGTAATTTTAAGAAGTGTTTTTAGGCTCGGCGCCTGTGGCTCAACAGGCTAAGGCGCCAGTCACGTACACCTGAGCTGGCGGGTTCGAATCCAGCCTGGATCCCCCAAACAATGGCGGCTGCAACCAAAAAATGGCCGGGTGTTGTGGTGGATGCCTTTAGTCCTAGCTACTTGGGAGGCAGAGGCAGGAGACTCGCTTGAGCCCAGGAATTGGGGGTTGCTGTGAGCTGTGATGCCATCGCACTCTATCCAGGGTGACAGCTTGAGGCTCTGGCTCAAAAAAAAAGAAGTGTTTTTAGATGATTAGACGTACAATGCCTGTCATTTTTGGATTCTTGGATTCTCTGGGCTAATTATCTTCTTACTTGAAGTTAAGAGCTTGCTTCTAGGGCCTTCTGTATGGCTACATTCTCTGAACTTTCAAAGAGAAAAAGTGTGAATGCAGAATGCCTTTCTCCCACCTGGGAACCCTCACGTAGGAAGTCTACAGTGATCAATGTTCTGACAAGTTTTTTTCTGTTGCCCCAAAAGGCCACCATCCACTTTGAGATTTTGATCACTAGTGCCATCTTGTGGTGGAGACAAGGAAACTACTGTCTACCAGCCTCTCTTAACAGAGATTCTGTGAGATTCCACTTTAGGACTATTAGGTAATATTCATCTTTAACTTAGGCTGAAGAATTCCAGTAATAGCAATTATAAATTTATTAGGGTATTTGTTTCACTCAGTAAACACATTTTGGTATTATACCGGTTTTAAAAAATTCTCCAAAATCCACTGAAATACAAAAAATGTAATCAAATATTTCATACACATTTCCAATACTAATATAAACATGGGAATTATTTAGTAAACCAAATTTATGAGAAACATTAAGACTTTATTGTCATTCTAATGTAAATGACTGGCAGTCCTAAGCCCTGCTGCTTCTTTGCTATAGACCTTTTCACCCCAGGCACTGCTGGGCAGGCATGTGATGCTTTAGTCCCTTCCTGCCATGTTTCTAGCTCTTCTGAGTAAGGCTTTCAGGGCACCACTTTTGGGTGGTTCTTCTGCCCTGTCTAGTAACTCAGGGTTATGTGAAGAGTGCTAATTTAGGACCCAAGACAGCAGAGAGCTAGCAGAGTGGTAAATCTGAGCAGTCCAGGAGATGTCAAGTGAGGAGAAGTATGGCATGAGAACAGTGACCCCCACTTTATGGTTGGGGATCACCACAACATGAGGAACTGTATTAAAGGGTCACAGCATTAGGAAGGTTGTGAACCACTGTATTAGAATGAAGAGGTCCCTGATGATTCTGACAGAGTGGGTCCAAGGAATGGTAGTAAAGAGAGGCGTGGCAGAATGAAGAGTAACTGCGAAGGAAAGGAAAGGACAGTAATTTAGACGTGAGGTCAGTAAACTGTGGCCATGCACTATCTCCACCCTGTCACCTGTTTTTGTAAAAAAAGTTTTTTTTTGAGAAGTCATGCCTCTGAATTTCAGCACTGTTTTCAATACTGAAAATGCTTTCCAGGCTACACTGGAAGAAATGAGTTGATACAGAACTGCAGAGCCCACCGAGTTTAAACTATTTACTGTCTGATCCTTTAAATAAAACATTTCCTGACTCCTAATTTAGGTAGTTTTTCTACATGCTTGATGTACAAAGGAACAAATGGCTAAGTAGCCAGAGGGAGACACAATTTGAACGGTTTATGTTTTTGTTTTATTTTTAAAAAATGTTTGTGTCACTTAAATGTGAATCATTTTTTTAAAGAGTTGAAAACACCCTATAGGGAAACTGTCAGTATAGAGGGAGGAAGTTAAGCACCAAAGGGGAGAATACTGAGGAGCTACTGGGCAGAGTATCCACTCAACGATAAATTCATAGCAGGAGCATGTAAGAAACAGATCTGTAAGGAGGTTCAGAATCCACTCAGTAGAATATAAAAAAAAGTGGGATTGAAAAAAAGAAGGTGGAAATTCTGTCAAATCCTTTAGTCTCTGAGGGCCATAGTTTCACCAACAGGAAACTGAATTTGTATATGGGTATTGGAGAGTTAACCAATCAAGCATTGGAAAGCACCCTGCAACTATGAAATGTCACTGAAATGCTTAATAACAGAGCTCTTCTGGGACCAGGATGCTATGAGAGCAATGTAACCTTTTCCATCTTGAAGTCTTCACAGATGTTGAAAGCCTCTTTCTAGATTTCATCTTCCTGGTTAACAACTTCTGATAGCTTCGGTGGGAAAATCTTTTCTCAACTACTAGACTAGTGTGGGCTTCCGTACAATGCTGCCTCTACTAAACAATTTCTATGTTTATGTTAGTACTGGAAATGTATATTAAATATTTGATTATACTTCGTAGGACTCAGTCCACTTTGTAGTTACACTGGTAACACTCTACATTATGTATTAGACAATAAGATAAACAGATAATAACAGTGCCCAAGAAATTACCGTTGAATTGCCAAGGCTCAATACAAGCACAATGCCTGACCCATTTTAGAAGCTTGAAACTTTTATTGAATAAAGGAATTAAAGTGCAGAGAAGGACTGGAAAGCATTAGCTTTTGATCTGGTTAACAGTTATCTGCAACATTTAACTATGTTCTGAATAGCCTGATGCTTAATGTTTTCCTTTCCTAATTGGATTTATAGCTTTGTTGTATGCGACTTCAAAGTCTACTGCATCCATAGGATAGTGGGGTTCAAGGGAGACACTCCATGCTGAGGAACTAACATGGAATGAAAGGAAGTATTAAGTGGCCTGAACAGTAACAGAGTTAAGGGAGAACTTTACCTTGAAGGCAGCTGTGGCATGTGATAAGAATAGGTTTCCTTTCCTGTTCCCTTTTAGAGGCATTAAATTGACCTCTCTTTGTTGAGAGGTAAGGATTCCATATAGCAACACTTACTTGTTCCCATGAAGAAATCATATGACGTTCGGCAGGCGCCTTTTCTATGATGGTCACCTCTGTCACGCCTGGGGAAGATTCTGGAAGAGGAAAAAGACTCTGTAGACTTGCAAGTGGCTCATTCTCACACAATGCTACTCTAGACATTGGTTAATAGTTGATGACCGCTCGAGGAATATCCAGTCCCCCCGACAAGAATTTATTATACTTGTGATGAACACAGAGAATGGGTTGGTCACTGAAAGGCTCCTAGTCCCATACCTAGCACAATACAATCCATGTGGTAAAGGGAATATCAACAGAATGTGCTCTACACTCAATCACTGCTTAGTCATTTATATTGTTGAACAAAGAACAGAAAAAACTCCAGATTCCTAGTGACTGCACACTGAATTTCTCAGTGTATAGAGCTAAATCTATATAGTGGTGGCACCTCAAAGACATAAAACTTACTTGCTAAGTTTTCTTCTAAATAAAACTCATTCTGAACATAAAATTGACATGGAATGAAAGGAAGTTCATGGAATTTTATTTCTTCTAAATAAAACTCATCCTAGACCTCTTCTACTATATGAGGTCTAGGATTGAAAAGGTACGCTAATATGAAAAATGGATTCCATCTAGAAATATACTGAGCAAAAAGTCTCCAAATAATCTGGTTTGCCTCTTTGGGGAACTGTGTTCTACCCTTCACTCTGAGGTTAAAAAAAGAAGCTGCCGTGGAGTACAACAGATTTCAATACTTCCTTCCTTCCTGTCTGTGGCCACACAGATTCAAGAGTTTGAAGTTCTTCATCTATGACATCATAAAATTTGTCATAAAAGCTATGACATTAAATTCTGTCCCTCCTATAAAAAGGTATGTTGAAGCCCTAATTCCCAGTACCTCAAAATAGGAGCTACTTGCCTCAGCGCCTGTGGCTTAATTGCCACATACACCTGAGCTGGCAGATTCGAATCCAGCCCGGGCCCACCAAACAACAATGATGGCTGCAACCAAAAAAATAACTGGGCGTTGTGGGGGGTGCCTGTAGTCTCAGCTACTTGGGAGGTGGAGGCAGGAGAATTGCTTGAGCCCAGGAGTTAGAGGTTGCTGTGGGATGTGATGCCAGAGCACTCTACCCAGGGTGACAGCTTAAGGCTCTACTTCAAAACAAAACAAAACAAACAACAAAAAACAAAAAAACCTTATTTTAAAATAGGGTTACTGCAGAACTAATTCATTTAGATGAGGTCATATTGGAGTAGACACCTAGTCCAATGTGACTGATGTCCTTATAAAGAGAACACCATGTGAAGAGACATGTACAGGTGGGGGGAGAGAGGATAAAGGGTGAGATCACACTTGTGGTGCATATTTGAAGGGTCAGGAGAAAACTTCTAAATATGGATCAAAAATGTTTTCACATAGTAAATGAGAAAATCTCATAAATGTTATGTCAATCAGGTTGATAAAAATATCTCGGATTGTATGTGAAGCCCACACACTGTACCCCATGATTGAATTATTATACACAGCTATGATTCAATAAAAAGAAAAAAAAGTCGATGACCCTTCTCTTCTAGCTTGAAATGTTTGATCAGAGAAATCTGCAGCTATCCTAATATTCTTTCCCTTGTACGTAATGGATTTCTTATGTCTGGCTGCTTTCAGAATTTTCTCCTTCATATTAACTTTAGTGAAGTTAATTATGATGTGCCTGGGGGATGTCTTATTCAGGTAGAATCATGCTGGGGTTCTGAAACTGTATGGTATCTGAATCTCAGAATGTCTTGCCATGTCTGGAAAGTTCTCTTTCATAATCTCATAAAGAAGAGACTCTGTACCTTGTGACAGCACTTCATCGTTTTCAGGTGTCCCTATAAGGAAAATATTGGTTTTCTTTGAGTTATCCCAGAGCTGTCTGAGAGAATGATCCATTTTTGCCTTCCATTTCTCTTCCTCTTTGGAAGTTTGGGAGTGTTAGAAAGCTTTGTCTTCCATGTCAGAAATCCTTTCTTCTGCTTGCTCCATTCTGTTACTGAGGGATTCTACTGTATTTCTGAGATCTTTGAGGGCTGCAACTTCTTGTCTCAATGTGTCAAAATCTTTGGTCATTTTGTCTTTGAATTCATTGAATTCTTGAGATATCTTTTGGGTCATCTTTTGGATTATTGCTTGTAATTCTAATTCCATCTTTTCCTCCATTCCACTGATCTTATTTGCTATCCAGACTCTGAATTCGATTTTTATCTCAGCCATTTGCTTATGCAAGGGATCTTGTGCTGTATCTACCTTGTCATTCCTTGGGGGAGTTGATCTACTCTGATTATTCATATTGCCAGAGTTTTTCTGTTGATTGTGCCTTATTATTTTTCACTATTGCCTATGACTGTCCTCAGAGTTGGGGAGATTTGTCTCCCAGATCAGACCCTGGCAGGATCACTCTGTTGTTGTTGGATCTTTGTAGGAAGTGAGAAGGGTACCCATGGGCAAGGAACCCTTCACTGGAGATAAAAAGGAAAGGAGAGAGCCAGTCAGGGAGCACAGCCAGTTTGGGGGGTTAGTCTGCTATTTGGTGTTCAGGTCATTCTCTGTCTCCACTGGGCCCTCATCTTCCTGCAATAGAGCAACAGAGTGAGACCTTGTCTCTATAAACAAAACAAAAAACATATATAAAGAACTTTATTACAGACAAGAGACATAGGATGCAGAAAATGAAACCATTCATATATGTATATGCTGAATAATAGAGTTGTTATATTTGCTTTTGTGGAAGCCAAGGAATGATACTGATTCAATATAAATACTTTGAGTATGTTGCAATAAAAGGCTTGTGACTGATATACAAAAAAAAAAAAAAAAAAAATGTATATCCTGGCCCTTACTAGGGATATGCCCATAACCCTAACCCAAGAGCCCTGGTGCAGTATACCAGTCTCACGTCCTCATTCCAGCTATCTGATAAGGCTAATAAAAGACTTTTGAACTGTGTGGCAGCTGGGCTGACTCCTGGTCATTCTCTGTTCTGCCTTTCCTACCTATTAAATTCTTTCCTTGTCTCTGGACTGGCCTCCTCTCCTTTCTTTTTTTTTTTTTTTTTTTTTTGAGACAGAGCCTCAAGCTGTCACCCTGGATTGAGTGCCGTGGCATCACAGTTCACAGCAACCTCCATTTCCTGGGCTCAAGCGAGTCTCCTGCCTCTACCTCCCAGATAGCTGGGACTACAGGCGCCCGCCACAACACCCGGCCATTTTTTGGTTGCAGCCATCGTTGTTTGGCAGGTCCGGGCTGGATTTGAACCCACCAGCTCAGGTGTACGTGGCTGGCGCCTTAGCCCATTGAGCCACAGGCGCCAAGTCGCCTCCTCTCCTTTCTTGTGAACCTTCACCCTGGTTCTATGCCTGAAACTGTCACAAACCAAGGAAGAGGCCTTAGTGAAAACCAATTCTGCAGACACTTTAGATTTCTGCAGACATCTTAGATTTATAGTTACCAGACTTGTCGTACTTGTTATACCAGCACTTGCACTAATACACAGTACACTTAATATAAAAATGGAATAGGGTTTTGTTTGGAAGGAACTCAGGGAATTTCACCCCCAAATATAGCTCATCGGTATAAAAATGAAACCCTTAGTGATCAGCAAACTTTGGAAGAGAATTTTCTCCCAACTACATAAAGGACAAGACAGAGTCAACAAGGAGAACAATTGTCCTTGTTCCTGTACTGGAAAGAAAACCAAGAATAAGTACCCATGAGCAGGACCCATTATAAGATACAATAACATCTGTTTCCAAAGATCATCCAAGAAAACTCTTTACAAACTAAATCCTGCTCACTAATCATTATTCCTTTCTTTTTTTCATAGTTTTTGTCCAGGGCCAGGTTTGAACCTGCCACCTCTTGTATATGGGGTTGGCACCCTGCTCCTTTGAGCCACATGCCCCACCCACTAATAATTATTCCTGGTAATCATTTACTGCCCCCAGTAGAATACTTCCTCCCTTTTTACATAACCTATTTTACCAGGATCCACACCTCCATTCTTTCTGTAACCTGAAGAGGTTATATAAAGTTTTGAACTCCAGTGGGATCACTCTATGATTCTCCTTGTGGATATAGTAAATAAAATTGTAATTCCTTTCACTTGCTTTATTACCCCAACTAGAGTACAGTGTCTGAATTGTCCTCCACCTCCCAAATTTCCTATGTTGAAGTAGATCTCCCTCAGAAAGTGACTGTATGTAGTGTTGAGAGAGGATACTTGAGAAGGGTGAGGTCTAGGAGAACATGTCTTCTCAAGGATACCACAAGGATATACTGCACGGTCCTTTCCATGGTGACTCAGCTCTTAGGAATTTGTAAACTTAACTTCCTGGAACTTGTAAATTTCCAAGTTCTCTGAAATCCTGTAGTTCTGTAGGGGCTAGAATAGCATCTCCCACTTAATTCAAAGTGGCCAATGAGAAGTGTGCCTGTGGGTAGAACTTTTTTACTGTCAATAAAAAGGGAAAGACCAAGCCAGTTGGAGAGTATGGCCATTTGGAATTCTTCGATGCCCTTCTATTCTTCTATGTAAGCTCCCGGCTGGTGAATAAAGCCCTTCCTCTTATAAACGTGGTGTTTGGGTGCTCTTTCTCTCTGTTGGGCCTGTCTTCCTGCAACAGTGTCATCATAACTCACTGCAACCTCCAGGCCTTTTCTCTTATTAATCTGCCTTCTCATGAGTTAATCTTTCAGCCAAACTTCCATGGGATGACAGCCTTGGTCCTTATTGTTTTTAATGCCATAATATTAAAAAGAAAACAACTGTTTTCTACTAACTCAAATAAAGCTAGTGCAATTTTTGCATTATGATGTGAATGGCTTTTATTTATAATACAAAGCATCATGAGGCTGGGTGCATACTTGTAATCCTAGCACTCTGGGAGGGTGAGGCAAGAGAATACCTTGAACTCAGGAGTTCAAGACCAGTCTGAGCAAAAGCAACACACTGACTCTACTAAAAATAAAAATATTAACCTGAATTTTGGCCTATAGTCCTAGATAATTAGGAGCCTGAGGCAAAAGGATTGCATGAACCCAAGAGCTAAGGTTGCTGTGAGCTAGGCTGATTATAGCAAGGGCAACAGAGCAAGTCTGCCTCAAAAGAAAAATCTAATTTCTCACTTTATTAAAAACAAATTATAGCAGAAATAATTTTTTTTAATTGTCAAATACTTTAATTGTCAAAATTTTTTTAATTAATAAAAACAAGAACTCTCACAAAGAAATACAGATTTTCATCTTCTTTTGAAAAAGCCTGGCTCAGCACCTGTGGCTCAACAGGCTAAGGCGCCAGCCATGTGCACCTGAGCTGGTGGGTTTGAATCCAGCCTGGGCCCGCCAAACAACGACAGCTACAACCAGAAAACAGCCAGGTGTTGTGGCGGGCGCCTGCAGTTCCAGCCACTTGGGAGGCGGAGGCAGGAGACTCGCTTGGACCCAGGAATTGGAGGTTGCTGTGAGCTGTGATGTCACAGCACTCTATCCAGGGTGACAGCTTGAGGCTCTGTCTAAAAAAAAAAGAAAAATCCTATGCAGAAACTTTTGGCAGAATTCTTGTCTGAGGGAACAGGGAAGAGCAAAATAGGCTGCTGCTCCCTTTGATGCTTTTCAGTTCACTGTAGTCCCGACTGTATCCCATTGTCTCATGTCTGCACTTCGCTCCTTTGGTTACACACTGCATTCAAAGTAAGTCTTTAAAATGAAAGAAAATGCACTGGGATTATCCCAGTTTCTGCTCAATAGAACCCCAAACTATTTCTGATGATCAAGTACAACAAAAATAAAATGTCCCAACCAACTTAATACACTTCTTTCCAGTTTTTTGGTTAAATTTTCTAAACCAACTGGAAAGGATCACTGAAGTTTATCTGTATATCAACCAAAGATTTTATTTCAGCAATCTATGAAATAGAAGTAAGATACTTGCTTTGAGGCTCGGCGCCTGTGGCTCAACGGGCTAAGGTGCCAGCCACGTACACCTGAGCTGGTGGGTTTGAATCCAGCCTGAGCCTGCCAAACAACAATGACGGCTGCAACCAAAAAATGGCCAGGTGTTGTGGCGGGCACCTGTAGTCCCAGCTACTTGGGAGGCAGAGGCAGGAGACTCACTTGAGCCCAGGAATTGGAGGTTGCTGTGATCTGTGATGCCACGGTACTCTATCCAGGGTGACAGCTTGAGGCTCGGTCTCAAAAAAAAAAAAAAAAGATATTTGCTTTGAAATATCTCATACAGGCTTGGCGCCTGTGGCTCAGCGGGCTAAGGCGCCAGCCACGTACACCAGAGCTGGCAGGTTCGAATCCAGCCCAGGCCTGCCAAACAACGACGGCTGCAACCAAAAAATGGCCAGGCGTTGTGGCGGGCACCTGCAGTCCCAGCTATTTGGGAGGCGGAGGCAAGAGACTTGCTTGAGCCCAGGAATTGGAGGTTGCTGTGAGCTGTGATGCCACAGCACTCTATCCAAGGTGACAGCTTGAGGCTCTGTCATTCAGGTGGCACCATGCTTCCATCCACATCCCAGAATGTGTTTTTGCCATTCATTTTGGTAGTGTATATAACCCATGGGTGACGGCCAAAAACTGCTTGTTGTCTTCATAGTATCTGTTGCTGTATTTGTCTTCTCCCACTAATGTACCAAACCTCACATCATTTGCCCTGAAAAATACTCGTAGATAGCCACGGAGGCCACCATGACCACTGATCTGCTGCAGCCCGCGCTTTAGGACCTGCACTATCTCCATCTTGTCCCGCCTAGCAGAAATAATTTAATTGCCAAAATAAACTGTACTTTTAGTATACTGGGTCTGATTATTTGCATAAAGTGCAGCAAGAATTTTTAGCCATCTAGGCTTTTCTTCCTTTTAAAATTGGCTTTGCTGGAACCTTTTACAAGGAATCTTGGGTGAGACCTGAAAGCCTTCCATGAGCCCAGGTTTCATCTGTGCCATTACATACCTGTATGCATTGGGTAAAATTCCTCTTCTCTTGAGGTCCCAAAGCAAATTGTGATTCCCAGGCCTGTCAGAAAGTGACATTCTTTACTCACTGCAGATCAGGAAATGTACTGCAGATGAGGTATCTAGCCAGCCTTTCCAATGAGCTATTTTTTATTGACTTTATAAAGTCAATTTTAACTCCTTAACACAGTCTAGACAACTCTGAAAATGCTATTCCAGTCAAAGCCTTGGTAAAATAACCAGTGCCTTCTTCATGTCCTATAGAACAAAACAGATTCTTATTGAACTTATGCAAATAACTGTATTGTCAGAAATTAAGAATACTTACAAATGTTTTCCAAATTCCAGAGAAATCAAGGAGAGAAAAAAAATAAATGTTTTAGATTTTGCTCATAAGTACATACATTTCTAAAATCTACAAATAGCTTAAAAGACAGAGAATGGTTTTCTTGACTTCTGGAAAACAGAACACAGAGTGAATCAGCAATGTTTCAAACAAAGAGCCATAACAAATCAATTTGGTTCCATGTAACTGATTTCTGTTCTGTTTGAAGTTAGATTAGCAATATTCATGGACATGTTAGTTTTCTTTTTCCACTTTATCAGCATTTTCCCTCATTGCTTCCTTCATTTCCTTGATTGTTTTCATCATCGGTATTCTAAATTCCCTTTCTGACATTTCTAACATTTCCTTATAGGTGGAATCCTCTGCAGTATCTACCTCACAGCCTCTTGGGGGGGTTGCTCTGGACTGGTTTTTCATGATGCCAGGAGTTTTCCGCTGATTCTTCCTCATGAGTGATTTCTTTTATCTGTTTTCTTGCCCTAATTTTCCTTTCACTTCCTCCTGCTCTTTAAATTGCTGTGCTTCTGTACTAGGGTTTCAATGAGTCCTTTTGGTACAGGACCAGAAGGATGAGAAGATTGAAGAACAAGAAGGGAAAAAAGAAAGAAAGAAAGAAAAGAAAAGAAAAAGGAGGAAGGAGAGGGGGTGGGTAGAAGCAACTGTTGACCAAAGGAAAAGAGGCACAGAAAGAGGGGGACAGAAGCAATATAGGTGTGCAGTAGGGTACTTTAACCCAAACTTAAGAGCCCCCAACTTCTGGGGGTGCCGGGTTGGGTGATTAGGTCAGCAACTCTTTGCTAGCCTGTTTGGACACAGTACATCACCT
This sequence comes from Arctocebus calabarensis, assembly GCA_963573935.1. NCBI lineage: Eukaryota > Metazoa > Chordata > Mammalia > Primates > Lorisidae > Arctocebus > Arctocebus calabarensis. Next base: position 86,379 of record CAUYON010095124.1, read on the forward strand.
CCACCAAGTAGAGAGGGAAGACAAAAATGCAATAAATCAAATCAAAAGAAGTAAACCAAAAACTTACGGGATAAGATTGGGGGAAAAAACAATTACTATGGGTGGAAACACTAGCAAAATTGATGTCTAATTGTTGAAAAAGGCAACAATAGAAAATTATATTTAAACTAGAAAAATGAAGAAATAAAAGAAAAAAAAGAAAATAAAAATCTTTAAGGAAAATGTTGAAATTAAAAACAAAACAACAGGGCGGCTCCTGTGGCTCAGTGAGCAGGGCGCCGGCCCCATATACCGAAGGTGGCGGGTTCAAGCCCAGCCTCGGCCGAACTGCAAAACAAAAAAATAGCCGGGCTCTGTGGCGGGCGCCTGTAGTCCCAGCTACTAGGGAGGCTGAGGCAAGAGAATCGCTTTTAAGCCCAAGAGCTGGAGGTTGCTGTGAGCAATGTGACGCCACAGCACTCTACCCAGGGCGATAAAGTGAGACTCTGTCTCTACAAAAAAAACAAAACAAAACAAAACAACAATAATGAAAACAAACAACAACAAGAAAAAACCCACAAAACAAAACCAAAAAACAAAGCAGTATATATATCTTGCTGATATTATCTGGGCAAGAGGTGATCTTCTGGGGTATGATTTTTTTTTTTTTTTGTACAAAAGGTCTTTATTAGCAGGGAAGCTGCAGAGCAGCATTAAGGGGAAGGAGAGAGAGAGAGAGAAATGGGGGAAGAGAGGAAAAAGAGAGAAGGGAGAGAAGGGAGAGAGAGAGACAAGACGAGACAGGTGGGGGAAGGAGGAGAAAAGAAAGACACACGGGGAAGGAAGAGAAAAGAGGTTCTGGGGTATGATATGTTAATCACAATGTTGATACAGCTGAACAAAATGGAGACCGGAGGCCTCTAATGATTTCTCAAACCCCACAGGGTGGAGAGTTTAAATCCTCTTCAGCCTACTTAGAAGGCATTTTAAATTGCTAACTTGGGCTAAGCAGAAGCTTTCCCAGGAAAGCACTTGTGGCTGGAATCACTCCTTAATTGGCTCTCCACTTATCCAGTGTGCCAAAACCGGTCCCACCCTATGCCCCTGAGGGCTAAGGCTGCAAGGCGTCTCAGTCCCCGCCTTTAGGCTGCTCAGTCACTAGATTGCTTGCTCCTGCCTGATGCTCATTCTGCGACCCTGAGGGTGGAGCTTGCCAGGGCAGTTCTCCTACAATGGCTCCACACAGCCCACAACCAAACACTGGTAGCTCTGTCTGGCTCAGTAGCTCAGACTGGAGCCTCAGACAACACTCAAAGATCTCCACACTCTTGCCCCAGTTCTCCCAAGGCAGTTCAACTGAGTGCCAAGTCCAAAAGAAACCCAAACAGGTCACAGGTAAGGCCTTTCCAGTTTGCAATCTCACTGCTGCTGCAGCCACCGCTACTGGCAGGATTAGACCAAATGAACACACGCAGCCACTTGCCAGATCTCCACTGCTTTCAACATGTTAGTTTTCTAACTAAAGTCCTAGAAGTTTGCTTTTAGCCCAATGGTATTTAATTTCCAAAGTCATCAGGATTCAAGAGAACTCACCAGTCTATTCTACTACTTCTTTGAAGGACAAACTTTAGACTTAGCCAGTTACAAAAACACTTTCTGAAATGAATTAAAATTATTACTGCCATATACACTAAGACAAACCAATATTATAATATTGGAACATATATATATATATAATTCACAGAAAATTAACCACCATTTCATATTTGACAATATTGCCTATACATTTTCAACATACAAAATAAGTCTAATATGTCTTTCTCAGACTTTCAGTGGTCTTAATATTTCAAAAAGACCAAATTTAGAGTTTTGGTTTTGGAAGGTTTGTCAAATATCAAAGGCTTAAAACATTTGTTCAAACAAGATTACAAGGAAAAGATTCTGAAAACAATACATAGTCAACTGAATCACATGCAAATTCCTTCACAAATCCCCTTTTATGAACTTTATTCAATCTTGCACAGACAATTTACAAACATTCTAAACCTTGTTTGCCATGCCTTTCATTTTTTTTAAGTAACCATTCTGTTTCAGGACAAAATTTACCTCACAAGATCCTTTTCTTGCACAAATGCCATTTTCCTTTCTGTCTAATTTTTCTTACTCTCAAAAAACCACTTTTCACCTACAGTGCATCTTAGAAGGGTACAGGTGAAACTTACTAAATGCAGAATACAAATGTCTTCATACAGTAACTAAGAAAATGCCATGAAGGCTATGTTAAACAGTTTGATGAAAATATTTCAGAATGTATATGAAACCAGCACATTGTACCCCTTGATTGCACTAATGTACACAGCTATGATTTAATATATATAAAAAAAAAAACACTTTTCACAAAACATGATCATAGTTTACTATGAAGTTAATTATTCACTTAGCTAAACTGATAATTAGAAGACTTAAAAGGCAAGAATCTTATTCTTTGACAAAGACTCAGTTTTCTAAACAATTTAAACAACCAAATTATTACGTTTTACAAATGAGAGACGTTCCATGGAATATAACATTGATACAGGATTTTCCCACTCAGGGCAGGACAGGGAACCCCCATTTTTTAGCCACAAACAGGTTTCCCTTTCCAAGCCACACCCTCTGGATTCTAGCAAGGTCATGAACAAAGCAGCCCAAAATGTTTTGGATTGTTCCACCTTGAGGAGGAAGTACATACCCTAATCCTTTCACTGAGACAAAAAGTGCAATTTGTTAGAACACTTTTTCAGCTTATAAATGTGTTTTTTCACCTATGACGTCCTGGCAAAAATTTCCTTTAGGGCCAATATTTACCCCTAGACAAAGGACCCATGCAGGAGACCTCTGACTTGGATCTCCTCCCCATGCCTGAAGCTCTGGCACTCTCCGCTCCCTCTGCATACTCCTCTGTCCAACAAAATCCCATTTTATCACTGATCTGTGACCTGTGGGCTCACTTCTTGAATCTCCAAGACCAAGACGAAAGAAATTCTGTTAACAAAACCACAACATAGGCATCATTTCTAATGTCTTTTAATCATCCTCCTAAGTCTCACATGACCACATGGCATCAAAGATGGCCACCAAGGACTGGACAGAAAGCAGAAAACAGAAAGCAGAAAACCTGGAACATCCATTTTTTCTCAAAATAGCCAGGGGGCAAAGTTGTAGCAGGGAAGAAGGGACCCTGTAGCTGTTGGCCTAAGTGCGAGGAATATGTCCTTTAGGCCTCACCATGGTTACCTTTCTGGACCTCAGAATTCAGAGGCTCAGAATTGAGAACATAAGCTCACAGTCAAATCTAACAAACTAGAAATATTGCAGAGGTGACAGTTTTATAATATTTTGGGGGGTTTTTTTGATATAGAGTCTCACTATGTCACTCTCAATAGAGTGCTGTGGCATCACAGCTCATGGCAACCTCAAACTCTTGGGCTTAAGTGATTCTCTTGCCTCAGCCTCCCAAGTAGCTGGGACTACAGGCACCCACCACAATGCCTGGCTTTATTATTTTTTGGTTGCCATTGTCATTATTGTTCAGCAGGCTCAGGCTGGCTCAAACCCATCAGCCTCAGTGTATGTGGTCAGCGCCCTACCCCCTGAGCTATAGGCACTGCCCAGTTTTATAATCTTGGAACATTTGAACTTTAATAATAGATTTAAAATTAATTTTCTCTCAAAGGATACCACAATTGCCTGAATAAGGCATTTGAGTCATTCCTACTCACACAAAGTTCTCAATCTCCCTGGAGACATGGTTACAGCAGTCTCCTGTAAGTCCTTTTTCAAAATGTTTCAGCACATTTACCTATGTTTTTACCATTTCCTTCCCTCAAATAAACCACAAACACGTCACAGATGAGGTAAAAACAGGGATATGAATGGGGCAGTCACACAATCCTTTTACCTTATGAGGGGGGCCAGAACCCCACCTATTTTACCTGTCTCAATCAGTCTCCCAGCCCTCACACGCACACAATTCCAACCTATTTCCTAACCTGAGCAGCCTCGATTTCCCACTCAAACTGCCACTTAGTGTAGGCAGTGTCCTCCCATACCATGGTTTGGAAACAACACTCCCCTAGGCCCTGAGAAAGGAAGTCAGAACCCTTCAGGTGATCTAACAGCAGGGGGTAAATTGAACTCCACTTCCACCCAAATTTGGTGGGCCTCAAGCAATCCTACTTTGCCTCAGATGTCTCCCAATGCAGGTGTCAATTCCTGCATGCCAGTTCCTCCTAGTGTTTGACTCCTTGAAGACCTGCTGAGGGAGTTCTTTGGATGCCAGTGGAGGCATCCATACCGGGAGACCAAGCTGCCACCATGGCACCCTCAGTGGTTCAAATTGCCGAGGATGATCAGGGCCCCCCAACCGGTGTCCAGAGGGTTGGCAGCAACAACTATGTGTATCTGAGCCTGTTCTCTCCTCAGGTGGTCTTGCTTCCCAGGGAACCAGAAATGTTGCAGGAAGATGAGGCCCAATGGAGAGAACAAGCTCCTAAACACCATATTTAAGAGGAAGAAGTCTTTTCTCAGCCAGTGGAGCTATGGCAAATCTTGGTCTTTCCCTTTTTATCTCCAGTCAAACAGTTCCAGCCCACAGGTACCTTTCTCATTGGTCAGTTTGAATCGAATGGAAGAAGAGAGCTCCAGCTCTTAGAGTACCATGGACTTTTACAGAAGCCAAACCAAGAGTTAGTTTTCAGGGCTCAGGAAGTTAAGTTTACAAATTCCTAAGAGCTGAATCACTGCAGGGAGGACTTCACAGGTGTATTCTTGGGGTCTCCTTGAGAAAATCTCTGTTCTTTTAGACCTGACTTTTTCCAGGGATCCTCCCTCATTGGTAGGTCATGGATATGATGGACATGAAAGCACATTTGACCTATTGAATTAGGATAAAAACATATACCTTGAATTCTGTCAACCACAAAGATGCAAAAGGCCAGTCTGCAATGTAGTTAAGATGAGATGCTTATTGGGTTCTTAGGCATTCCAATTCAGGATATACAGATTAAGCTACGAGTAAAATTGTGTTTGAAATCACTGAAGAGGCACAGGGATTTTAAAAGGATGTTGAAGGTGACACTTTGTTTTGAAAGAACTATCATCCATGGAGGTGACTGGCTTAGTTACATGAGTCTGTAATTTATTAGTTGTTGCTATTCAGGAATTGGGGAAATAGAGCTATTTTCCAGGGTCTTATGGTCATGGCAGTTTGGCCCAGTTCAAAGGTTCAAGACAAACTCCTGGGGTTTTGTTGTAAGAGTAGAGATCATACAAGAAGTATTCTTAGAATGGCTTCCCAACTCTAATGTAGAGCTCTGAACCAGAGTGATGCCATTTTGTATATCACATATCACAAATATTAAAAGATTCCTCATATAATATTGTGGTATATTTACAAACAGTATTTGTTTTTTGTCACTGGCAAGGGACTCCTAAAGCCCTTGGAATTTCCTGAGCGATTGATTAGTGACTTTTGTTTTTAAAGAAACCCTTTCCATCTCTCTCTCTCTTTTCATTCTTGAGAAGGACCCATTTCCAACTCTTTGGACGTGCTCTACCCTTTTTCTTTGTTCTTAAATAAAATTTCTTTTCTTTTCTTTTTTTATTTCTTTTCTTTCTTTCTTTCTTTCTTTCTTTCTTTCTTTCTTTCTTTCTTTCTTTCTTTATTTATTTATTTATTTATTTTGTAGAGACAGTCTCACTTTATTGCCCTCGGTAGAGTGCTGTGGTGTAATATAGCTCACAGCAACCTCCATCTCCTGTGCTTAGGTGATTCTCTTGCCTCAGCCTCCCAAGTAGCTGGGACTCCAGGCGCCCATCACAACCTGCAGCTATTTTTTTGTTTTGCAGTTCGGCCGAGGCTTGGTTTGAACCCGCCACCTTCGGCATATGGGGCTGGCGCCCTACTCGCTGAGCCACAGGCGCCACCCCCCCCTTTTTTTATGAGACGTTGTCTTACTCTGTCACCCTGGGTAGAGCACTATGGTGTCCTAGTGCACAGCAACCTCAAACTGCTGGACTGAAGTGTCCTCTTACCTCAGCCTCCTGAATAGCTGGGACTACAGGCATGTACCACCATCCCTAGCTAATTTTTCTATTTTATGTAGAGACAGGTTCTCTCTCTTGCTCAGCCTAGTCTTGAACTCCTAAGCTTAAGCAATCCACCCACCTCAGCCACAGCCTAAAATTTCTTGTTGTTATACTAAACCCTGTTCAAAGTTACTTTTTGCTTTCTATTCATGCTGCCTGTGTTGCTACCAATAGGAAAGGACAAAGGTGCTTGGAGGCAAAAGGAGACCACTGAAAAAGTTATAAACAATTGAAGTTACAAGTGAAGAAAAAGGATATCTATACCTCCCTACACTGCCTTTGCATCTCTCTCTCTCTCTCTCTTCTCACTTGTGAGAAGCATCCAATTTCAGCTCTCTTTGGAAGTATTCTAATCTTTCTCTTTTTTCTTAAATAAAATTTTTCTTTGTTATATTTAAAAAATAAAAAAGAAACCCCTTTCCACCACATCTGGTTATGCTAATGTGACTCAAAATGAGGCGACTAGATAGCTATAGAGGGGGCCCGGTAACAAAAAGACCAATCCCAAGAGCAGAGTGATGGAAATTTCAGGCCACAGCCTCCATCTCCCTTCCATTGGGAAAGGAGGGGCACTGAAGAATGAGTTCAAGAAAAAGCTATAAACAAGGGTTGGGAGAACTTTTCACCTGAAGATTCTATGGTTTTCTTTATAGGAAAATAAATGGGATGAAGAAAAATGGGCTGTTTCTATATACACTAATAAGCTGGTGCACCTGCTGTGGGCAAAGAAGCACTACACTGCCCCATATGCCTTTTCTTCCACATCTCTTCCATTTGGCTGTTCCTAAGTTGTGTCCTTGATAATAAACCAGTTGACATAAATAAATTGTTCCCTGAGTTCTGTGAGTTGTTGTAGAAAATAATGGGACCTGAGGAGGGGTTCATGGTCACTCCTAAGTTGGTAGTTGACAAAGCAGAAGTTTAATAGCCTGAGAACCCCACTTGAGGCTGGTGTCTGAAGTGGAGAAAGTCTTGACCTGTGGAGTCTTTTAACTCTGAAAGCATTAACTCTCAGTAGTGTGTGTCAGAATGCTATTGGACATCCAATTGGTGATGAAGAATTTGTTGTTGTTTGGAAAAGACACAACACATGGAATTAGAAACTTTGGGATAACTTTGGAAACTCTGGCTCAGGGAAACCTGTGATTTGGAGAAAGAAAGGTTAAGAGGGCAGGGGATAAGGAATCCTCATGTGCCCATCCATGGTAAAGACTAGCAGTTGTGCTGTGATCAGTTACACAAAAGGCGATCATTCAAATTGTGCCATTTTTGTAATACTCAACTAAAACAGAGTCAAGAAGGCAGGGGAGAAAAGCACTCAGGGTATGTAATATTGGTCTAGAAGTGAATTCTCTCTGTAGGTCAGAGAGAAACTGAAAGAGCCTGAAACTGCCTATCATACCCTAAAACTACTTTTATCTAAATATTTGAGAGGCTGAGGATGGACCTATAATCCCAGCTACTTGGGAGGCTGAGGCCAGAGATTAAGTCCTCTGCACTTAAGAGATTAACAGAATTGGAGTTCAAGGCTGCAGTGAGCTATGATCACAACACTGCACTCCAGCCTGGGGAAACAGAATGAAACTCATCTTTTTTTTTTTTCTGAGAAAGATTTTCACTCTGTTGCCATGGCCTTGGCTCATAGCAGCCTCAAACTTCTGGGATAAACCAATCCTTCTGCCTCATTCTTGCTCAAGCTGATCTTGAACTCCTGAGTCAAGCAATACTCCTACCTTGATCTCTCAGAGTGCTAGGATCACAGGTGTGAGCCACCATGCCTGGCCAAGACCAAGTTTTGTTGTTTTTTTTTCCGAGACACTCTCACTATGTCACCCTCAGTAGGGTACTCTGACGTCACAGCTCACAGCAACCTGAAACTCTTAAGCTTAAGCAATTCTCTGGCTTCAGCCTCCCAAATAGCTGGGACTACAAGTGCTCCCCACAATGCCCCGCTATTTTATTGTTGTTGTTGTTGTTGTTGTTGTTGTTGTAGTTGTCATTATTGTTTAGCAGGCCCGGGCTGGGTTCAAACGCACCAGCCCTGGTGTATGTGACCAGCACCCTAACTACTGAGCTACAGGCACCAAGCCAAGACCATGTTTCTTAAAATAATTAATAATCAAATATAGCTGCTGAGATAACTTGTTACAACTCTAGGACTATTTTTGCTTGCCACCTCCCCATAGTTTTCTAAAACTAGTGAACTTCCTTTCGTGGTGATGGATAACAGTCTCTCTCTCTCTTCTTTCTTTTTTAGACAGGGTCTTACTCTGTCATCTATCCTGAAGTACAGTGCATCATTATAGTTCACTGTAGCCTCCAACTCCTCAGGGATCTTCCTGCCTCAACCTAATGAGTAGTCAGGACTACAGATGTTTGCCACCATGCCTGGCTAATTTTGTTATTTTTGGTAGTGATGGGGTCTTGCTCTTTCTCAGGTGCTAGGCGAAAGTGCTAGGATTGTAGATTCTGGGATTACAGATGCTAGGATTACAGGTGGGAGCCACTGAACGAAGTCACACTGTTCTTTTTTTATAAAATCCCCAACTTTCTCTTTGTTCTTTGGCAAAGACCACCTAGTCTGCATGTATGCCCCAAATTATAATTCTTTCTTTACAAATAAAACATTAAATTTATTTATTTATTTTTTGAGAGAGAGCGTCTCACTATGTTGCCACAATGCCTGGCTATTTTTTTGTTGCAGTTGTCATTGTTGTTTAGCTGATCCAGGCTGGGTTAGAACCCACCAGCCTGGGTGTATGTGGCCACTGTACTACAGACTCCAAACCAAAAACATTAAATTTAGAGATTTGTCTCTACATGTTTTATTTTGACTTCAGGGCAGTTACTAAAAATTAGCAATGGAACTTAGACATGGACTGAACTCCTAGGGAGTTGGTTGACTGGAGGCATAAGAAAATGAAAATTAGTAAGAAAAGTGAGATATGGCTCGGCACCCATAGCATAGTGGTCACGGCACCAGCCACATGTAATGAGGTTGGCAGGTTCAAACCCAACAAAGGGCAGCTAAGCAGTGACAACTGTGACAAAAAAATATCCAGGCATTGTGATGGGTGCCTGTAGTCCCAGCTATTTGGGGGGCTGAGGCAAGAGAATCACTTAAGCCCAAGAGTTTGAGGTTGCCGTGAGCTATGATGCCATGGCACTCTACCAACGAGGACAGAGTGAGTCTCTGTCTCTAACAAAAAAAAAGTGAGGTATATAATCCCTTGGTTATTGTCATTTGTAATAGTTAAATGAAATTAAAAGAGAGTGCTGCATTGGACCTTAATGCTAGACCAAGCTCCAGTTTCAACTGGCTTGAACTTTGGCCACTAGCCTCAACGCTTCCCCTCAGAAGAAAAAAATCACACTGGGAAAACATGAAGGTAGTGCACGTGGGATAAAGGCAAATGCAATGAACTACTGAAACTAGGAGCACAGTACGAAGGAGTCTTCTCGTTTTGTAGATCTGTGTCATCAGCTCCTTGAAGAAACTTTATTAAAATGGATTTTGAAAGTAACTAATTTAAGGTAGTTATCTTTGATTTTTTTTTAATTGAATCATAGCTGTGTACATTAGTTCAACCATGGGGTACAGTGTGGGGGCTTCACATGCAATCTGAGATATTTTATCAACCTGATTGACATACCATTCATGATATTTTCTCGTTTACTATATGAAAAC
>CAUYON010095125.1:0-14897 GCA_963573935.1 Arctocebus calabarensis
GCTGGCATGGTTTAGACTGGCTCAGCAGATAAGGGAGGAAATTATTGACCATTCCTGTGAATCAATACAAATAAGTCCCTTGAAAAAAGCATTTCACAGGAGAAAAACCAGAAATGGTGCAAAACACGAAAAAATGCTCCATGTCATTAATAATTCAGAGAACTACAAATTAAAACTGACTATTAAATATTCTTTTATAGTCACTTGTTTGGCAAAAACTGAAATCCTGCCAATACCATGTTGAAGAAGAATGTGAAGCAAAAGAAACTCATGAAGGCTTGTGGAAGTATAAATTTAAATTACTTTGGGAAGTAATTTGACTTAATGTGCCCTTCATGGAACTGCACAATTTCATTCTCTTCCTAGGGGTATGCCTTCAATATGTACACCAGGAACCATGCAGAAAAATGTTTAGAGCAGCATTATCTGTAATAAAACAATTCTGAAAATAACATTAAAAAAAATAAAAAAATAAAACCACCACCACAACAGAAACTAACCTAGATGTGTCATTTCTAGGTTCCTCTGCTGGGCATTTGTTGAACAGTGGTATCCCAGATCACTCATTTAAAAAAAAAAAAATTCCACATGCTCTTTGAAAAATATAAAAGGTGTAGGTTCAAAGCTGTATCCTAACTCATTCTCTCTGTGGCATGGACTGTTTAAACTGGTAAGCTCTTTGCTTTAATAAACACGATGGACAAATGTGATTTCAAGACTAAAGCAAAGGCACGTAATGAATGCTCTTTGAATGTCTCTGTTTTGTTTTATACATATATATACATCTATGAGAAAGGGCCTGAGATGAAGCCTAGAAGTAAAGACTGCCACGTGTCCTTTCTGTTCTGTGTGTTTCTTGGAGAGTCACTGCTTCAGTTGAAACCCTGTCTACCCAATGACTATCCAAGGCTTAGGTGGTACTTAAGAAAACATGTTCCTAAAAAACAGAACCTCCTGACAATGGAATGGCCTATTCCGTGTGGTAACACTTCCCCTATTAAAAATGGTGTGAATGCTTAGAGAATGTGTGATGAATAGTGGGCTGGCAGCAGGCGCAGAGAGAGGTGTTCAGCCTGGGTTTGGACCAACTGGTAAGCTGGATGAACTGGAACCAGAGAAGGGAGGTTTACCTTGAGTACAGGTTTGGACAAGATCACTGCCAGATCTCTTTCCATTTAAGATGCTGCAAACCAGAAATAATGGAAAACTCAAGGGAGAATCTAATGCTCTAAATCCATCTGAAGCGTCCCAGACCGATGCCATCTCTTTCTACGACCACAGGTGTCATTGCTAATATTGTCCAATCACGTATCAGTGCAAATCTCAGTCAAAAGGTGGAAATACGCCAAGAAAGTCCATGCGGCCTCTGCAACTCAGCTCTCCTGAGCTCCAGACTTGTCAACTAATTCCCCACCGTCTATTTCCCCCTGCGTGTCTCACTGCACACCCCAGGCTGAATGTGATGAATCTGAGCTCACTGTACTTCCCTCTTCCCTTGCCTTTGCCCTGATGTTGGTGAGTGGCACCTCCATTCACCTAGTGCCCCACTCCAGATCAGCTGGATGGTCTCTTCATTCCCTCCTCCCCACATCCCAAGCTCAGCCTGTCCTATGTCCTTGAAGTCTCCTGACTCTGCCCTTTCCTGACCGTCTTGCTTTATTTCAGGTCTTTAGCCATTTGTTCTTTGAACATTGCAGCAGTCTCCTAATTTGTCTTCCTGCCTTTTTCTTTTTCAGTTGAGCTTTTGTTTCAAGGCCAGAAGGATTCTAAAATATAAATCAGAGTAAACTATTCCCCTACTTCTGGGTCCACTGTGCCTGTCCCATTTTCCTTAGCACGGCTCTCAGTGAGCTGCATGAGCTAGCCGCTGACTTCCTCTGTGTTCTTTTTTTTTTCTAATTAGAGGATTTACTGCTTTTCAAACAAACAACAATTAATGCATAATTCACCAAAATTCAATTTGACCCTCATAATTTTGGAAGAAAATCCAGAAATTAAGTCATATTTGAGCACTCCATGACAGTGAGCCCTTTTTCTTCTAACTTTTATCATATGTAATTAAATAACTTTACCGTAATACTTTCCAAAGATTTGATAGTTTTCATTCAAGAGCTCCAAAGGTGGCTCAGCACCCGTAGCTCAGTGGTTAAGACACCAGCCACATATACCTGGACTAGTGGGTTCGAACCTGGCCCAGGCCTGCTAAACCACAATGACAACAACAACAAATATAGCCATGCATTATGGTGGGTGTAGTCCCAGCTACTTCGGAGGCTGAAGCAAGAGTATCACTTAAGCCCAAGAGTTTGAGGTTGCTGTGAGCAGTGGTGCCATATCACTCTACTGACGGCAACACAGTGAGACTCTGGTTCAAAAAAAAAGAGGTCCAAAGGTGTTTTTTAAATGAATATTAATAAATGCATACTGATGAGAAACCAAATGAAGTTAAAAATGGCATTTAAGAGCAAATGTTGAGATTAGGCATAGTTTATTAATCTGGAAGTTTAAATCTGGTTCATATTTTTCACCCAACTAGGGTTTCAGTAGGAATAGAAGTTTCTTTTCTAGTACTCAGTCAGATGTTAAGCGACTAAACATATTAAATATATCCTTCCTTCACTCAGCACCCTGCCACAACAATACCTAGTACCAAAATCCAGTGGTTTCCTTTGTGATAGATTTAGGTTTTTAAAACTAAGACCAACTACCCTGAGATCAAAGCTGCATCCTTTTCTCTAAAGAAAGTGGTTTTCTAAGCATTGTTTGATCTATTAGAGCTTCCAAGATCAATTCAATTTCAAAATTATAATAAAAATGCAGGGACGGTTTGGTGCCTATAGCTCAGCAGCTAGGGCGCCAGCCACATACACCAGAGCTGGTGGGTTTGAATCCAGCCCGGGGCCTGCCAAACAACAATGACAACTACAATCAAAAAAGAAAGCCAGGCATTGTGGGAGGCTGAGGCAAGATAATTGCTTAAGCCCAGGAGTTTGGAGGTTGCTGTGAGCTGTGACACCACTGCACTCTACCCAGGGCGACAGCTCAAGACTCTTCTCAAAAAAATAAAATAAAATAAAAAGTAAATAAATAAGCAGGGGCATAATGTAATCTCTCTCTCTCTCTTTTTTTAAAATTTTAGATTATTATGGAGGCACATAAGATTTGGTTACATAGTTGGGTTTTGTAAGGTTAAAGCTAGAGTTACATACATTCCAGCCATACCATCCGAAGAGCTCTATGAACAGGCACGGCCTGTGTTTTATACATCTGGGCTCTGCCCCTACTCTTTCTCCTACCTGAATGTCTCCTCCTCTTCAGCTCAGGTGTTATTTTCTCTGTAAGGTTCTTAGTTTGGCTCTCCGACGGAGCATTTTCTTTCTTCTGTTGTACAAACAGACCTCTATCGAGACGTCAATAATTCTGTACTTACTTTTTTGACTTTACTTCCATGTTTGCTTCCCCATCGATGCCCAGAAATATTTTGAACTCAGAAACAACCTTGTTTTACTCATCTTTGATCCTCCACAGTCTAGCACGGTAAGTCAGTATTTGTTTGAAGGAACGAATGAATCTATTATTTAAGTAGTCATGAGATTGCCATGGGGAGGCATCACTGTTCCTTTGGGGGCACTGCCATTATACTATCTATTTGTTCTTTGCCGGGTGCACCCCTGATCTCACAACCATGTAGGCCAGATGTGTTGCATTTACAGAAGCACCCCCAGAGTTCAATTTCTGATCCCTTGATTAGCAAGATGCTCTCTTGTTTTCTCCTTCCAGTCATTCCCAAACTGTGATACCAAGTAGGTAGCTAGATATCCAGGTCTGAAATTTGAAGTATTGGTCGGTGCCACTGTTTTGGCTGTTTGGAAAGAACTAATGATTTAACTTCATGGCTAAAGGCTCAGAAAGTTCTTTTCAAGGTTGTAAGATTCAAATGTTATTCATGAGACTATCTGGGCTCCTTGTGACATTATGCTTTCCTTGTACATCAAACCGTTAAGGATGGGGTAAATTTTCTGAGCTTGATTGTGGGGAGGAGTCTATATTTTACCCCCTTTAGCAACTGCATGCAAGTAGACTCTACCCAGTCATCTAACGGGGACGTCAAACCTTGGGATAATTAAAACTGAATATCATTTCCTTCATCTCCTCCCAAGGAAAATAATGCCACTATCATAGACTCTTTCTCCTATTATCTCCATGAGCAACACCTTGGCCAAAAACATAAATGTTGCTCTTGATACCTGTTCCCTTTCTGCCACCACATCCAGAGGTGATGTGGTCCCAAGGAAACCACTACTTTCGTAGGTCTCCATAGTTTTCTCTTCATTTTCTCACTGTGACTTCCCTTCTTTAAGCCATTATCAGCACTTGTGTAGGTAAGTAAACCAACCACTTTAATGGTCTTCCTATCTCTGTTGCCTTTTCTTATATGGAATTGCCAGTGTCATCTTGTGAAACAGGAATCTGAACATGGCACTCCTCTGCTGTAAAACTTCAGTGACCCCTCCAAAGCATGTAGGTCTCTGTTTAGTCTGTATCATGCTACTCTTTCACCTTGTATGTTGGTCTTCAATATGCCTAATTCTTCAAACAGGTAACCTTATGCTCTGTTTCTCAGTTCTTGAGTATGTGCTGCTGCTTCTGCCTAGTATGCCTTAATAGCAGATATTTTTAGCTGCAGATGATAGAAAACCCAACCTCAAAAGCTTAAACACTAACGGGGTTTATTGACTTACTCAAGTCCAGGTATGGGGTAGTCCTAGGATTGATTAAAGGCAGAAATTCAATGATGTCATTGAAGACAAGTTTCCCTTCATTTTTCTTTTCTTTTCGTTTCTTTTTTTTTTTTTTTTGTGACAGAGTCTTACTATGTCACCCTCAGCAGAGTGCTGTGGCATCACAGCAATCTCAAACTCCCTTGCCTTATCCTCTCAAGTAGCTGGGACTACAGGTGCTCACCACAATGCCCAGCTATTTTTTGTTGCAGTTGTCATTGTTATTTAGTTGAGAGGGGCCCAGTTCAAACTTGCCACCCTTGGTGTATGTGGCTAACACCGTAACCTCTATACCAAGCTGTTCCCTTCATTTTCTACTCTGCTGAACTCTGTGTGGTCTTTACAGGCTTAATTCCCTCAGGTTTTCAGAATATCTGCCACAGGTCTGAACATCTCCCAAAGACCTGACATCCAACAAAGGGAGGAATATCCTATTCCTTCTTGCACATCCTCTTTAAAAAGAGTGAGGGAAACTTTTCTAGAAGCCTTCAAAGAAGAACTTGCCTATTGTCTTATTAGTCAGAACTGAGTCTCATTCTCATCCTTCAACTATCAGTCACAAAAGGACTTAACAATGTTAGCAGAGGTGGGAGAGAGAGGACATTGGAATGAAAACCAAGGTGCTGTTGGCATGGAGGAAAAGGATGCCCACTGGGCTAGCCAACAACAGTGTCTGCTATAGCCCTCTCCCTCCTTCCTTACCAGGCTAATTCTTAGTAATTCACCAGATTAATTCCTAAATACTCAGGTAAGAACCCATCTCAGTAGACACTTCTCTAACCATCTCCCTTCCTTTTCCTATCTTCTGATGAGTTGACATTGCCATAGAATTTATCCTGCTGGGCCATAGGTGCCTGTATCTGTCACAGTTACTAGAATATAGTTACAGGGACATGTGCTAATATTAGTTGAATAAAAAAATAAACAACAAACCAGAATTGTGTAAGTTAGGGATGACTTTGTGCTTGTAGCAGAAACCAAATAATAGAGGTTTAACTAAATGGGGGTTTGGAACAGTAAATCCAGAGAAAAGGTCCTAGGCTGACAAAGATGCTCTTGTAATTCATTAAGGGCCAAACTGCTTCTACAGTCTTGATCTTCTACCTTGAGCAGGTGACCACATGTTTTAATGAGCCCAAACTGGCTCTTCTATGGAGTCCATGTTCCAGGCAGGAAGGGCTAAGGGTATAAGGTACTTGTTGACTGAGTCTGTACCTTATCTTCTTCATATAAACAATAGCTTTCCTAGGAGCTCCACCATTAGCCAGTCATGGATCTGGTTTTATGGGGACATTGCCAACGCAAACATTGTCAGGGTTATGTTAATCAGGGAAAGGGCAAGCTATATAATGTGTGTGCCCTTAGGCAATATCTGCCCTACTTACCTCCAAAAAGTCACAAGGTGCTTTGTTCTTTGTTATTCCACCTGCCAGCTTGAAACAAAATAGCAGCCACTATAAGTTGTCATGTGGAAGGATTGTGTTCTATTCTATAAATGGGCCTTGGAGGAAGGGCTTACAGCATATTATAGGCTACTCTCACTGAGACTATTGAGAAGACAGTGCTGAGAACACTGATGCCCAGAGAGGCTCATTTGTTCAAGATAAAATCAGGCATTTTGGTGGCAGAAACCATTTGGGAAACAACCTATCTTTATCTCAAGTCTAACTTGCTTAATATTCCATGATGTTTAGTGATTTCAGTGCATGTGATCTTGAGGTAAGTCACAAAATAAATTAGATTTATTAACTTCTTTTTCCAGTCTTACATAACACAAAGCCTCTAAAACCAGAAACTATATTTTCACGATTTTCTAGGTATAATACCCAGTGGAAAGTAATGTAATGAAGATCTTAATACAGGTCCCTCCTGCTTTCCCTGCTTGTAAGAAAGATGGAGGAAAGAACCATCTGCCCATGGTGGCTGCAGTTCCCACTGTTCACACCTAGATGGCACTCAAGCATTGATCGGGAAGCCAGCTACTGATAATATGAACCGCCTGGTGGAAACTGACAAATTCTTGAGTTAAGGTGGTGAAAAGTTAAATATAGGTGGCTCTGAGATGTGGCTGGGTAAATGCACTGGTCAAAAGAGAGGTGGTGAAAACTGGAGACTGGCTGTAAACACATTTGATGATTATAGAGAAACTCCCTTGCCTTCTGTTCATTCCGCCTCATAGCAACCACAGCAGGAAAACCAGGATACAAACCGGCCAGCCTTAACTGCATGTGCTGCCTGACAAGCGGGCAGCCTTAGCACAGCCCCTGAGGGTCAAGGGAAACATGTTCAACTTGTTCACATGTCCTGAGATGGTCATCACAGAGAGGACATCGTCACCATGTCAGAACGTAGCTATTCGTATGGAGAAGGCTTATGGGTTGATGTAGTCGTTAGGGGATTGGCTTTTAAATTACTCTTGTAGACAGACATACAAGAGTATTTTATTCAACACTTCTAATGTAAAACTCTCCTTCTAACTGACCAAATTATTTGAGGGTATGTTGCACCCTGTTTCTATGTGGCTATATAGCAGAGTGGTAAAGAATATTGGCTTTGGTGTCAGAGAGACCTGAGTTCCAGTTTAGATTCTCTCACCTGCTACTGTTTGGCTTTGGGCAGAATGTATCACCTCTGTGTGACTCAAACAAATGAAGGCCATCATAGAACCCACTTCACAGAGCCATTGTGAAGACTGACAAAATTCTTTGCAAATTACCCAGCACAGAGCTGCGTATGTTGTCAGTACTATAAAAATCCAGTTACTGTTATTCTTGCCATCCAATCTAAAGACACAAAAGTAAGAGAGGACAATGATGTTAATTGGGTGTCCCCATTCCATACAGACATTTTATGATCACTTTAGCATGGGTTGTAAAACATGTTGGGAACAAAATGAGATGTAAAATTTGACAGTAAAACCTAGGTTCAAATTGAAATAGCATTTTAGAAATAAGTAGACTTAATTGGTAGGAAACTGATTTGCACCAAAAATACAGACCCCAAAACTACTAGGAAATGAAAAGCAAATCATGTTAACACCAACTAGTCTTTACCTAACGCTTTGGGCAGCTTTCACCACAAATTCATAGTAGGATTTGTCAACACTTAGGGAAAAAAAACTACTTAGAGTTAAAATTAAAGAAAGAAATTATTTCCTTTATTAAGTGCTGTGACAATGCAAAGAGGTAGTTTGTGGTCTGGTCTAAGACAACTGTCCAAGGGTGGACACCCTTGTCTTGAGGGAGGGGTGATGTGCAACTCCAGAAGGAATCAAAAGAAGGAGGGCTTGGTGTTGGACACATGTATAAATCCATCAGTGTGTGTTTGGAGACACAGGGGACAGCAGACCTTTTGCTTCTCCCCCTTACCCCAGTCAGGTTGGGTAATTGTGTTAATGAATTGGGGTATTGCATGACCCTATGGCCACATGTGTTCTACTGACTAGTTGGCATTGCTGCCTGGAGGAAAGAAGCCTAGGCCTAGAAAAAACATAAAGTCTTACCTTGTTTGTGCTCTCTGATCATTTCCCAGGTGAGAGTTGTGCAGGCAGCTGAGGATTTCTTTCCCTACCCTAATTTTCACCCAGGAGAACTATGCCTGCTGAGAGGGGGTTGGGAGAAAGTAGAACAAGGAGCTAACAGACACCTTGAGTTTGGTTTCAGAAGGTTCAAGTTCACTTCCAGCTTCTATCATTGTGGTAAGTTGTATGTCCATATACAATCTGCTTCTACACATTTCTCAACTGAAAAATGAAAATAATACTTATGGCAGTCAATCTGGTGTAGGAAACATAAGCGAGCCAAAAATTGGAGTCTGCAGAGATGTAACTTGGTTCATAACTGAGCTCAAATTGCTCAGGAGCCCTCACTGCTGCTTGGCAGCATAGGGGAGGTGGTGTGTGGCTTCTCACTACCCTTCTAGGTTCTTTGGCTGGGCTCCAGTTGACATAAAATAGGAGAACAACAATATTTAATTAGGTACATAGGCACGAGAGTCCCACAAAATATGAGAAGATGATGGAACCCATGTAGCATTCTGTGGTACAAAAAGAAATAGGAGCTTGGGTGGTAGCCTTCTCAAGGTGGTGGCCTCAAAGTTATGGGAAGACAGTGAGGGGAGGAAATGTGTGGGGAATAAAAGTTGTCTTGTTGTACAGATAAGAAGTTCTCAGATAATGCTGGTTGCCTCTGAGCAACTCTTAGGAGAAGGTGGCAGCTCTCTGGGCTGGGGTCAACCTCTAGGCGCTCTCCTGAGATCCCAGTTAATCTTCCCTGATTGATAAGAGTCCCAGGGAGGGAAGTCAGGCCAGGTGAGTTCCTTTTGGAGAATCTATCCTTAGACTGTTGGATAAGGGAATCTTAGAGAAAGCCTCTACCTGCGTCCACTATTCCTCAATTGCCCTCAGTTCCAAGTGTTGAGCACCCCACAGGGGCATATTTGGGGTGGCATTTTCTGAACTTCTTCAGTAGACATTTATTTCCCCTTAGTAGACAGAGGTGGGGGGGGGGGCTCTGCCATCTAGTCAGGTAAAGTGAGTCACTTCTGGTTAGAAGTCTTTTTGAACTAACTCAGTCTCTGGAAAACTTTCTCTCCAAGTTCTTCCCTCCTTGAGCTTCTTTCTCTTCCCCTTTCTCCATGTGTTCTCCTGAATAGAGCTTGGGGGAAGGAGGGAGCACACATAGTGTTGTGGCCCCCAGGAAAGAGAGTTTTGTCCCTGCTGTCCTTCCCTGCTGGCTCTTGCTGGCCATTTGAGCCATAGTTCATATCTCCTGGTCCTCCAGCTCTCCATGTTCCTATGCAGATGTCACTCCTGCTCTGTTCTGCAGCACAGTGGAGGGTTGGTGAGCTGCAGGCCCCTGTCTACCAGCATGGTCCCCCCGAGTGCTGCCGGGACTCTCGAACACCCCTGCGTCTGCCCTGGACTCCCAGCTCTGGGCTGGCCACCTCATGCCTTGACATCTTCTGCAGACACATATCGCCTCAGGGTCACTGCCCCAGTTCCTTTCTCAGCCTGGACTCCCCACCCTGCTTTTTGTTCTCTCCTGTCTTGTGTGGCTGAGGGTATCGTGAGTGGTCTCTCAGCTCCCCTTTCTCACATGGGAGGAGGACACAAGTCCCTTTTCCTTTGGTTCCCAATACTCTCTGAAGGTTTCTATTCCCACCCCTAATATTTCTACAGGAGCTGGATGGGGGGCTGCATGAGCAGAAGGAAAAGGGTCCACACTTAGCACCTTAGTCCTTCTCCTTTGTCTCAAAGGAATTCACCCCTGCTCTGGACTGATTTGTGTCCCCCACCAAACCCATGTGTTTGAAGGGTGATGGTGTCTGGGGGTAGGGTCTTAAGGAGGAAGTTAGGTTTAGAAGCAGTCATGAGGGTGGGGCCCTTGTGGTGCGATGAGGGCCCTTATAAGAAAGACACCAGAGAGCTTGCTTTCTGTTTCTCTCCCACCCACTGAGAAAGGCCATGTGAGGACACAGCAAGAAGGTGGACATCTGTAAGCCAGAAAGAGAGTCCTCACCAGAAACCCACCCTGCCAGACTCTGACCTGGGACTTCTAGTCTCCAGAACAGTGAGAAAATAAACTTCTTGTTATTTAAGCCACCTGGTCTATGGTATTCTGTTGTGGAAGCCTCGACCCCTGTGGTGAGACACTGCCCTAGGCTATCGCCTGCCTCTTCTCTGCAGTGTACCTTCCTGTCATACCCTACACTCAGACCCCAACTTTTTGGATGAGCTTTTGGATGGAAAAGCCCTTTCAGAATTTAAAACTAAACTCTTTGATCTCAAGTTCCCAGTTCTTGCAAGTCAAAAATTTGTTGTTAGACTCTTATGTCTGAAATGGGCTTTAGCAACTGATGGCTCATCTCCTTTGTCCTTGGATGCGTCCCTGGTCAGAGAGCCTTGGAGCAACATGGTGTTACAATTGTAAAGCATATTGGAGACACGAGCAATTGTGAAATTGTTTAGTACTATGCCTGGTAAACAGTGGATGCTCAGTGACTGTTTCCTAAATTTGGACCTCTAGTATACATTTGGGTGTCCTAGAAACCAAAGCTAAACTGCATAAAACAATGGTTGTCTGCTTATCAGGTGGCTTTGTCCCTGGGAGACATGATGTTCAGACACTAAGGGATATGGGTATGTGCAGTTGTAAAGATCCCAAATTTTTAATTCTGGTGGTCATTGTCTTGTTGTGCAATGACCATCAAGGCATCTCTTCCAGGCTTAGGAGCATTGCAAATGAGCCTTGGTATCCGCAGTAGGTGAATGTTCTTTAGAAATTACATGGAAAATAACTTGGAAGAAATGTTTAAAACCACTCTTCCCTTTCTTGGTCCTCTAGGAAAGAAATATGTTGAAGGGAAAAAAAGTAAAACTTAATGCTTCAGTCAAACAAGGCAGTTTCTGTATATTGATGTAACTGGATAGCTTTGAAAAGGAGGGTGGCATCATCCTTGGTCTAGCTCCTGGAGCCTGGCCTCTCTCCCAGCCGTGGGGCTTAGGAGCCTGAGGCCCTGCCTGTGACACCTTGCTCTTAAGATACTCTAATTTATAGTTAATGCCTTTTAAGCAAACAAGAGGGAGAAAAAAATCTGGTTCATATTATGGCAACTTGCAATGAAGGGAAGTCTGGGAGTTCAAAGAAAAAATGTCCCAGGAAAAGCACAGCCTGTTAAAATTCATTCTACGTGTTCAGGAAAGTAATTGAAAAGAAGGCTTTCTCAGTACGATGCTGGCAGGCCAGTTTCCCTCCCGCTGCCTCCCTTTCGCCATCTCTCCCTGCACACTAAGGTCATTCCAAAGAGGAACAAAATTAACAAGAATTTGTTACTAAGACGTGCTAAATTGACTGAATAAATAAAATCCCCAAAGCTTAGTTGAAGGGATCAAGATGGGAGCAATAAGTACATTCTCCTTCCAAAGCCAGAAGCATTTTGCACCCCTGTATAGCATGGATTTTCATGAATCTTCTCTGGGTCGATTAGAGGCCCCCTTTTCTCTTCCCATATCCACCTTTGCCATCCACAAACATCTGCTTCACCTGCCTATTATCTGTCTAGATTTTCTACCATGTGTAGGTTCTTACCTGGTTTTCCTGGGCCAAGGTATCTTTTGTGGCCATGTGGCTTTTCAGAGGTCTGGAGAGCAGGAGAGGTAAAGGCCAGAAGAAAGCAGAACTTTGCTTTCCCTCCTGCTGCATGGCATGAAAGCCTCAAACCTCTCTAGGCTGGAAGATTTCATAGCTGATGCAGTGGCATCACTACAATGACTAAATCAGAGTGGGCTTGGAGTGGTGGGCTAAATGGGAGGCAGTATTGCGGGGCTCATTATGTAGCTGTGTTTACTGAGAAGCCTGTGGATTTTTCTTATATTGGATGTTGATTTGGAGGGCCTGGTGGGGAAGGGGGGCAGTTTGAAAGACAGCATCTCTCACCTCCACCAGCCACCTCTTAGCCATGCTGCTTCATGGATTGAAGAGGCCCCTTGCTTAGCAAGTAGCCATCATTTAACTATCCATAGCAGCCTGTCTCTAGCTGCATTCATCTGTGATCAACCCCATCCCTAGCATTAGGGATTCATTCCTTTGACCTAAGGAATTGGCCCGTAATCCACAATAAAATGCTATTCTCCCTGGTGACATGACACAAGGCCTAGTGTGAAAGTGAATTTGTGAATGTACCCAAATGAACCCAAATTTGGTTGAGAGGTGGGGGGGCAGAAATTAAGAGCACTGAGGAGGGGGAAGAAATTTGACACAAGTAGATACTGAAAGGGAAGGGAGAGGTGTCAAAGACAAAATTACTCTCTTCATTGCAATTGCCCTAGGTTGCACCAAGGAGCACAATTCTTTGTAAGCTTTTCCCGTAGGTCTTATTGTTTCTCTTGAGCAATAGTGGCTGTTGATTCAGCCCTGTTGAGGTCAATTTCTTCTCTTTTTCAGCCTGCCAGAGAGTCAAGGGTCGAGCTCAGCCCAGTTTGACCCGCTGGCCTTTGGACAGAGCCATCTTTTGTAAGCAAGGTCAGGTCTTGACACCCTTAATTAGACTCCCCTCCTATGAATGGCAACATTATTTTGCAGTGTTTGGTTTGGTGATGAGGAAAGAATTTTTCTCTTCCTCTCTTTTCCTCCTCTGGTTTACTTTTGGATTACTTAAATATAAATAGATTGAAAATGTACCCTATTAAGTATCTGAAGACAGAAAAGGCAGCACACACAGCGTTTATTCATATATTTTTCCACCCTATATAGTCTCCTTCACCTCAAATTTTAAGGCAGTCTTTTCTTAACCTTTTTTTTTTCTTTTTTTTTGTAGAGATAAGAGGCTCACTTTATCACCCTCGGTAGAGTGCCATGGCGTCATACAGCTCACAGCAACCTCCAAATCTTGGGCTTAGGTGATTCTCTTGCCTCAACCTCCTGGATAGCTGGGACTATAGGCGCCAGCCACAACACTTGGCTATTTTTTTGTTTTGCAGTTCAGCTGAGGCCAGGTTTGAACCTGCCACCTTCAGCATATGGGGCCTGCACCCTACTTGCTGAGTCACACGCACCACCCCCTTTTTATTTTTATTAAATCATAATTGTGTACATTAGTGTAATCATGGGGCACAATGTGCTGACTTCATATACAATCTGAAATATTTTCATCAAACTGTTTAACATAGCCTCATGGCCTTTTAATCACTGTATGAAGACATTAATATTCTGCATTTAGTAAGTTACACTTGTACCTTTCTAAGATGCACCATAGGTGTGATCCCACCAATCGCCCTCCCTTCACCCATCCTTTCCCCTCCACACCCCTCCTTTGCCCTTTTCCCCATATTCTTGTGCTATAATTGGGTTTTAGCCTTCATATGAAAGCTACAAATTAGCTTCATAGTAGGGCTGAGTACATTGGACATTTTTTCTTCTATTTGTGAAATACTTTGCTAAGAAGAATATGTTCCAGTTCCATCCATGTAAACATGAAAGAGGTAAAGTCTCCATCTTTCTTTAAGGCTGCATAGTATTCCAAGGTATACATGTACCACAGTTCATTAATCCATTCGTGGGTCAGTGGGCACTTGGGCTTCTTCCACGACTTAGCAATTATGAATTGGGCAGCAGTAAACATTCTGGTACAGATATCTTTATTATGATGTGATTTTTGTTCTTCTGAATATATACCTAGTAAAGGAATTATAGGATCGAATGGCAGGTCTATTTTTAGATCTCTAAGTATTCTCCAAACATCCTTCCAAAAGGAATATATTAGTTTGCATTCCCACCAGCAATGTAGAAGCATTCCCTTCTCTCCACATCCATGCCAGCATCTTTGGTTTTGGGGTTTTGTTATGTGGACTAATCTTACTGGAGTTAGATGATATCTCAAAGTAGTTTTGATTTGCGTTTCTCTGATGATTAAAGATGGTGAGCATTTTTTTCATGTGCCTGTAGGCAGTGCGCCTGTCTTCTTTAGAGAAGTTTCTCTTCAAGTCCTTTTCCCACCCTGAGATGGGATCACTTGTCCTTTTGTTGCTAATACGCTTGAGTTCTCTGTGTATTCTGGTTATTAAACCTTTGTCGGAGGCATAACTTGCAAATATTTTCTCCCATTCTGAGGGCTGTCTGCCTGCTACACTTACTGTGTTCTTAGCAGTGCAGAAGCTTTTTAGTTTGATCAGGTACCAGTAGTGCATTTTTAATACTGCTTCAATTGCTTGGGGAGTCCTCCTCATAAAATATTCACCCAGGCTGATTCCTTCAAGAGTTTTCACTGCACTTTCTTCTAGTATTTTTATAGTTTCATGTCTTAAGTTTAAATCTTTGATCCAGTGAGAGTCTACCTTAGTTAATGGTGAAAGGTGTGGGTCCAGTTTCAGTCTTCTACAGGTCGCCAGCCAGTTCACCCAGCACCACTTGTTAAATAGGGAATCTTTTCCCCACTGAATGTTTTTAATTGGCTTGTCAAAGATCAAATAACAGTAAGTAGCTGGGTTCATCTCTTGGTTCTCTATTCTATTCCATACATATATCTCTCTGTTTTTCTGCCAGTACTATGCTGTTTTGATCACCATCAATTTGTAGTACAGACTCAGGTCTGGTATAGTGATTCCTCTTCCTCTGTTTT
>CAUYON010095127.1:0-15169 GCA_963573935.1 Arctocebus calabarensis
TGCCCACTGGTCCTGGAATGACTTGACCAGACAGATAAGGGTAGAGGGGAGTTTTCTTTATGTCAGTTTCATATTACTTGTTCTGTTTCACCAGGAGATCGTGGTGCTGTGACTCTGGGTGTTTTCTTAATAGCATGGTAAGGAAGAATTGTTCTTCCTTCCTATCAAAGATAGAATAGTTTTGAAGGGAAGAAGTGGAACAAAAAGGGGCAGTTTTCTTTTGCATTGTGAAATGTGAAAATAAAACTGTTAAGAATTTTAGTTGAAAAATAAAATAAAATGAAAACTCAAAAAAAAAAAAAGAAAATAGCTTTTCTTGATGGTTAGCATTACTTTTTATTTCTTTTTATATACTTCTTTGATTAATTCTAAATACGTTTTCTCTTTCCATGAGGTTTACATCCTTCACATTTTTGGGGAATGTTATCATATCCCCTTTAATCACCCTCTGGCCAAGCTATACATATTTAGTTCCTTTCATCTGTCCTATGTCCTTCCTTCCAACAGTGCTGCCTCCTCTTTAAATTCCTTCCCATCTGTCAACATCTTTCTGGAAGTGATGTACACCCTCCCTTAATAAACATTCTAGCTACTCTTTGTTTCCTAGGAGTTCTCCAAAGACTCCTATAGTGAAAAGAATAGAGGACCAGGAGTCAGAAGTGACAGTTCTAGTCCAGGATCTGCGCCAAGCCTCAGTCATCCCTTCTATAAAATGGGAATATATAACTTTCTGATTTGCTCAAAAGAGAACATAAAATATATAATCACTTTGCAGATAATCAAGTACTATGCATAAAGAATGTGTGCATATATTACATGCATGATTTCAAAAAATACAAACAAATATGATTGGAAACAAGCACATCAAATAACAACAGCTATTAAAACTAGTAGTGACATTTGGAATAGTGGTTACATTATTCTATGGATTTGCTGCTTTGTTTCAATTAAAAATTACTCAATACTATTATGAAACCAATATCTAAACAATTACACATTCATATGAATGATAAACCACAAATATAGTCTAGCAAGGAGGAGGAAGAAGGGGCGAAGGAGATTGGTGGGAGGAAGAAGGGCATTTGGTGGGATCTCACCTAATGTGCACAATACAAGGGTATATTTCAAAATAAGTAAGAGTAAATTACAAATGTCTTACCACAAAAAATAAGAGAGGTAATGGTTATATTAATCAGTTTGATTTAAGCATTCTACATTGTACATCAAGTCATCACATAATACCCCATAAATGTATACACTTATGATTTTAATTAAAAATTAATTAAAAATAAAAGTCATTCATTTATCCACTAACTTTGACTATATGCAGGATGATGGGCTGGATTATGTAGGAGAACATAAAAATAGGACCTCCAGAAGTTATTTTCAGTCCAGACATGGTGGCTCACGCCTGTAATCCTAGCACTCTGGGAGACTGAAGCATTCAGCCTCATTCAGTAAGCTGAAGATTACTTGAGCTCAGGAGTTCAAGACCAGCCCGAGCTCTAGCACAGCTCTACTAAAAATAGAAAAATTAGCCAGGCATCATGTAGTCCCAGCTGCTTGGGAGGCTGAAGCAAGAGGATTGCTTGAGCTGGGAGTTTGAGGTTACTTTGAGTTAGGCTGAGGTCATGACCCTTTAACCAAGATGACAGAGCAAGATGGTCTCAAAAAAAAAAAAAAAAGTTATTATTATCCAAATTCTTAGGAACTTACTACATGGTTTGCATTATACAACATCAGAAAACTGTTTCTGCTCTCTCTCGGATTATGCTTTCTTTATAACACTGGGATGATTTCTCATCATTTCTTTAGAATATATTCTAAGAAACAGAATTATGAGGTCAAAGGGTGTGGCCTCAAATTTCCAGATAACTCCCCTGAAAGGCTGGGCCAATTTAAACCCTCATTGCCAATGAATAAGAGTATCTCTTATCATACCATTGCAAACATTGGGTGTTATCTTTTTCCCAATCTACTGAATTGCTTTTAGAAATCATAAACAAAGGCATGGGAAAATCCAAAGTTAATTCATTTCTACCAATATAAAATATCCCCACTTGGTACTTATTTTGGTCTTGCCTTGTGGTAAGTAAGTATTCAAAAGTATCTTTAGATTCAAAATATTTTACATTAACTGAGTGCTTATTATTTTCCAGGCAATAAACTGGGGATTAGACTACAACAATGAAAGAGTCCCAGACTCTGTGCTCCAAGGACTCATAATCTGGTACAAAAGATAATACTAATAATTATGGAACATGGTAGGCAGTGCTTCTTCCTTCAGAAGTACATGAAAAGCACAAAAACAACACAGGAGGAGGAGCCAGGAACAGCATACATGTCAAGGAAGGCTTCCAAGAGATGCTGATACCTGAGTTGGGTCATAAAGGATGAGCAGGTCTTGACCAGACAAGAGTAAACCCAGCAGAGGGAACCAGTTCCTCTGGTTTTGCAGCCACTACCATCCTCTCCCAGAAAATGTTTTATTATATTAAGTTTTAGCAATTAGAAGCTAAGCCTCATTGTGAAGTTTTATTTTGCCATCTCTATCATTTATATACCTTTCTGTCATGGAAAAAGTAATCAGCAATCTTTCTGTTATTTTGTCCACAAAAGGCACAAGCCCACTCTCTTGCTTTCTTCGCAGAGAATGTTGTTCTTATAAAGATGGGTAGGAAACAATTTTGCTGAATATAACCTTTAAAAACTGAGACTGTCGAACTTGAGGAAGACTTTTAATCCTTAAAGATCCTTAAATACTTTCTCGGGAAAAGTGGGAATATATACATATATAAGATGAGAAACGTTCCTCTCCACTCTTACAATAATAAATCATTTGAATCTACCCAAAAATTCCAAAATATTCAGTTTAAAAAATACAATAAAAAGTTATTAATGGCATTAAATCATTTTCAAATAATAAAAATATCCCTAAAAGCTACTCTTTTATGTGTTTCCACATATCACTGGTAGCACATGGGAATATCCATATCTGAGATTTAACAGTGTCCTGAAAAATATATTTTGTGGAATAGAGATTTTGTAGCATAATAGTAGCACAATTTTTTTTAAAAAAGGCTATTGCAAGCTGGCTGCTGTGGCTTACCCCTATAATCCTAGCACCTTGGGAGACCAAGGTGGTAGGATGGCTTGAGTCAAGATCAATCTGACAATAGTGAGATCCTGTCTCTAGAAAAAAATAAAAATATTCAACAGGCACGGTGGTGCAAACCTGTAGTCCCAGCTGCCAGGGAGGCTGAGGCAGAGGACTGCTGAGCCTAGGAACTCAAGTCTGCAGTGAGCTATGATGACACCACTGCTAGTCCAGAGAAGAAACTGAGAGTGAGAAAGAGAAAGATAAGAGAGAGAAAGACCCTCTTATCCCCTCCCCCAAAAGGCGAATGCAACTGTACTATGTTAAAAGCATTTAACCTATTCCAGAATTTTCAAAGCCCAAATACCACTATACATCATCAGTGAGTTTAAATTGCACAGCCTTTAAACAAAATTTGGCAGAAAAACACATATATAAAAGGGTCCCTCCTTTATATATTATTAAAAGATAGCTTTCCAATTACTGTGTCAATTATTTTGTTTTCAATGTAAGCTTTTCAAATTGCACCCTATGGCTCAAATATCATCCTAAACCTTTGTCATCAACATATCTTCCCTTGAATCTAAATGATAGCCTGGCTTTCTCTTCACTTCCTTGGAATCACTACCACCTATGCAGCTGAGCTTGGTCAGGAACAGACACTCAGTGCTGCTCCTGTGATGGAGACAGGTTCTCTGTTTGAGTAACAAGTCACATGGAGCTTCCATGTCTGTCCAGCCCCACAGTGCAGCCCAGATCCCAGCTGAGGCTCCAGGCCATCTGCCACTGTGCTTAAGACTCACTGGTAGCCTATGTCCAGATATGGAAAATTATAATTTACTGCCACCTTTATTAAAAACAAAGCTACCACCAGATTCTATTTTCTTTCTTCCTTTTTTCTTCCTTTTTAACTGTCAAAAAGTTAAGGGGATCCTTACAGAAAACCACATATGCCCACATAATTTTGACCAATTTAAAAAATATAATTTCAAGGAGCCCAGATACCTCAGTCAGTAGAGCATCAGACTTTTAAAAAATTAAGTCTTTTAGTGGCAGAGTCTTACTTTATTGCCCTCAGAAGAGTGCCATGGTGTCACAGCAACCTCCAATTCCTGGGCTTAGGCGATTCTCTTGCCTCAGCCTCTGGAGTAGCTAAGACTACAGGTGCCCACAATGCCAGGCTATTTTTTTGTTGCAGTTTGGCAGGGGTGTGTTCGAACCCGCCACCGTCAGTAAATGGGGCCGGTGCCCTACCCGCTGAGCCACAGGCACTACCCTTATTTGTCATTTAACCAACAGCACCTACAATGTGCTAAACACTGTGCCAAGCGGAGGATACCAAAATAAAAGACAAAGCTTTGTTCATTTATAGTTCAGTATTATTTTCCCCTTCGTACTGAATTCCTACCTTCTGAGTTTCCAGCAGAACTAACGAAGATTATCAGATTTTCTAACCTTCCAACCTTAAAAGCATAGCCATTTGAAGTTGTGTCTCCTTAGTTTTATGCTAATAATCTTAATAGGTAAAACTGATTGACTACCTACTCTATGTCAAGTCTAACCCATTTTCTGTGTCTTATAAAGCATTATCCTTTGAGCTAGCTACTCTTACCACTGCATCTTCACAAGTGAGGAAACTGAGCTCAAAATCACAAGTGCCTTGTCTAAAGTCATACACCTATTAAGGGTAAAAGCCAAGAAACAAAACTCAGCTCTGCCCAATCTAGACTGTGCTCTTAATGACCAAGCTCTGTGATCTATACTCATCCAAGGGACTTTGTCCAGATTTGTTGCAAACTAACGGGATGTTTAGATATATACCTTATATATATATCTATATATTCCTTCTAGAGGAATTGTGTTATTAAAGGTACAGTGCAAAATACCCTATAGTATACCAAATCCTCTCAGGGAAAAGTTCAACAAGTTATTGGGTTGCAAACATTTTACCAGCCTACTGATGATTTATAAACCCCAAAGTACCACAAGCAGAATACTCTGCATTTAGCAGAGGTACAGTTTTGAAGCTACTGGCTACCCATTTTGATTTTTACGAAATTTCCCAAACTCTGAGCCTGACATTTCGGATTCAGCTTCATTTCTCTCCTATTCAGGATTTATAAGCTAATGTGTCTGACTGATAAACACACAATGAAAGAATGCATGGGTTTCATTACTAAGTGGCACCTGGTCCCACAAATAATTGCTATTTCTCTTTGTCAAAAAACCTAGAACTCACCCTGAACAGAGAAAAATTCTGGACCCCATGGGATGACAGATAAGGAGACTTCATAATCCAGAGTAGAAAGCCAAGGGGAAGAACGATAACAGGTACTAGCAATTAGGAAAATGAAAGTAACAATAGGGCCAGCTTCATGGATCTGTGACCCATATAGTCACATAGGAGCCTGTACTCTGATGGGTCCCATACTGGGTTCAATGTTCTGCTGTCACCATGCAGAAATTCTTAATAATTCATCTTTGAACTTACGTATTGTAACTAAAGTCCAATGGAACAATGGAGTGTTAGTGTGAGCACAGGAGATAACAATATCTGTGTTGCCATTCCTTGTCACCTCATTTCCCTAGAGTACATTTTATGCCCTATGAGGGCAGGATTCTGGTCGATCCATCACGTGTGGCAGTTTGGCAAGACTCAGAGCATGTACAAGGTAAGCATGTGAGCCTATGACTATGTGGGGGTATAGTCCCAAGAAGCCATAATTTCTACTGGAACCAGAATTTGCTTTTTTTTTTGTATGAAAGGTCTTTATTGGTGGGGGATGCTGCAGAGCAGCATTAAGGAGAAAGAAAAAGAGGGAGGGAAAGAGAGAGAAGAAAGAGAGGGGGAGAGAGGAGGAGAAAGAAGAAGAGAGAGCCAGAATTTGCTTTAAATATGGAAAGAAGGCAATGGCAATCTAAGAAATATGAATAACCAAGGAGCCCTACAATATCCTTTCTTACTCATGTTACTTCTTTACTTTAGCCAACTACTCATACTGAAAATGATTATGGGCTCGGCGCCTGTGGCTCAACAGGCTAAGGCGCCAGCCACGTACACCTGAGCTGACGGGTTCAAATTCAGCCCGGGCCCGCCAAACAACGACGGCTGCAACCAAAAAAAAAAAAAAAAAAAAAAAAATGGCTGGGCGTTGTGGCGGGCGCCTGTAGTCCCAGCTACTTGGGAGGTAGAGGCAGGAGACTCGCTTGAGCCCAGGAATTGGAGGTTGCTGTGAGCTGTGATGCCACAGCACTCTATCCAGGGTGACAGCTTGAGGCTCTGTCTCAAAAAAAAAAAAAGATTATGTATGATGTGAAAGAAAGGAAAAGATAAGGCAATCCACGGTTCCTTTTCCATTAGTTCTTACCCTTTAGCAAGGTAAAGAAAAAATGTTCGTAAAATGTGTACATATTAAGAAGTGAAATAAAAACAGCTAAGTTAGTTTGATGTAGCACTGCCATTATTGGTAAGAACAATGTATGTATGAACATAAAATTATATAACTTTGGTTATTCTCCATATAAGCTAAATGTTCTCATATTTGTATTTTAAACTACAATGCATAATATAAAGGCAAATAACACAATTCATATTAGTAATTACAAGTTTTGTTACTTAGAATGACATTAAATAGTGACTAAAACATACCATGGCACATCAAGAGAGAGATCATGGGAGAAAGGGAAAAGCTTTATATTTTATATATTATCTTGACATTCTCTTCTTTGTTTTTTGAACAAGGGACCCTACATTTGCATTCTGGACTTGGCCTCACAAATTATGTTGCTAGCCTTAGTAATAGCACCAGATAAAAGGATTAAATTATGATTGAATCATTATCTTTTTCCAATCAAACCTCAAATCAAGAGGTGAAAGACTAGGTAATTCAATAATAAAGCCAACGAATATTACTGCTTGAAGTCTGGCTTTGGTGAAATCAAGTAATCCACTGCCTCCTTCCACCACATGCAACAATCCAGGGGTCACAGAAAGCCAACAGTGTCCAGCCCAAAATAGAGGAAGAAGGTTTTTAACATCAAGCCAGTCTCAACTGTTCTCCCACTGTCTAAAACTGTGCCTTCTAGGAGAAGAAATGTACAGGTACAGCAGGTGGTATAATAGATACATTTTTCAGTGCAAACTCTGTATGAGACAAGCAGCCTCCCTTTGGCAATGACTTATTATTGCTTATGTGCACCTGTCATCCTTGACACTTTAAAAGTTGAAAGATAACTCCTAATGTTTGATGGGTGTTTTAAGGTTTAGTAAGCAGAGCACTTAGTTATACAATCTATCGCCAAGTGAAGAACTCAAGAAAAGTTTTTTTTTAATAAAATTTTTATAGTTAGTATTCCAGTGATAAAAGTAATGTGCTGTTTTTATGTAATTGACCTGGGTAGTGGCTGGCTGAATGAGTGTTCACTTTATACTCATTCTTCAAACTGTATACATGTTATTTTATATACTTTTTGTGAAAAATGGGGTCTGCCAAAAAAAAAAAAAAAAACAGAACAAAAGGTAATAAATGTTCATTGCAGGAAATTAGAATAGAAGGTTAAAATATTCCAATATCCCATTAGAGGAAACTACTATTAACAACTTGATGCCTTTCCTTCTTTATTTTTATAAAATTGGACTCATAATTTTCTGTGAAATTTTATGCCTTTTTCTGAAACTTACTTAACACATCATGTTTCCTAATAGCATTAAAAATTTGATATTGTGGCTCATCGCCTATAGCTCAAGTGGCTAGGGCACCAGCCACATACACCAGAGCTGACAGGTTCAAATCCAGCCTGGGCCTGCCAAACAACAATGACAACTATAATCAAAAAACAGCCGGGTATTGTGGCAGGTGCCTATAGTCCCAGCTACTTGGGAGGCTGAGGCAAGATAATCGCTTAAGCCCAACAGGTTGCTATGAGCTGTGATGCCACAGCACTCTACCCAGGGTGACGGCTTGAGGTTCTGTTTCCAAAAGAAAAAAAAAAAACTTGACATTGTATTTCTTTTTTGTGGAGGTGGTACAATGTGCTAGTTTTATATACAATTTGAAATACTTTCAACAAAGTGGTTAACATAGCTTTTACCACATTTTCTTAGTTATTGTGTTAAGATATTTATATTCTATCCTTAGTAGATTTAACATGTACCCTTGTAAAATGCACCATAGGTGTGATCTCACCAATTATCCCCCCTCCTCCCCTCTTTCCCCTTCATCTTGGGCTATAGTTGGGTTATAGCTTTCATTTGGAAGTGTAGGTGCTTATAAATTAGTTTCATAGTGGGGCAGAGTACATTGGATACTTTTTCTTCCATTCCTGAGATACTCTGTTAAGAAGACTATGTTCCAGCTCCATCCATGTAAACATGAAAGAGGTAAAGTCTCCATCTTTTAAGGTTGCATAATATTCCATGGTGTACATATACCACAATTTATTAATCCATTCATGGGTTGATGGGCATGAAGCTTCTTCTGTGACTTAGCAATTATGAATTGGGCTGCAATAAATATTCCAGTGCAAATATCTTTGTTATAAAGTGATTTTTGGTACTCTGGATATATACCTAATGAAGGAATTGAAGGATCGAATGGCAGGTCTATTTTTAGATCCCTAAGTGATCTCCAAACATCTTTCCAAAAGGAACATATTAGTTTGCATTCCCACCAGCAGGGCAGAAGTGTTCTCTTTTCTCCACATCCACGCCAACATCTCTGGTTTTGGGATTTTGTGATGTGAGCCAATCTTACTGGAGTTAGATGATATCTCAAAGTGGTTTTGATTTACATTTCTCTGATGATTAAGGATGATGAGCATCTTTTCATTTGTCTGTAGGCTGTGCACCTGTCTTCTTCAGAGAAGTTTCTCTTCAAGTCCCTTGCCCACCCTAAGATGGGATCACTTGTTCTTGTCTTGCTAATACGTTTGAGTTCTCTGGTTATTAAACCTTTGTCGGAGACATAACCTGCAAATATCTTCTCCCATTCTGAGGGCTGTCTGCTTGCTTTACTTACTGTGTTCTTGGCTGTACAGAAGCTTTTTAGTTTGATCAGGTCCCAGTAGTGTATTTTTGATGCTGCTTCAATTGCCCAGGGGGTCCTCCCAGGCTGATTTCTTCAAGAGTTTTCCCTGCACTTGTAGTATTTTTATAGTTTCATGTCTTAAGTTTAAATCTTTAATCCAGTGAGAGTCTATATTAGTTAATAGGGAAAGGTGTGGGTCCTGTTTTGTATTTCTTAATAAACATAAACATTTGAGTTCTTTTTAATTTAGTTCCAAAACTATCGGAGGGCATTTAATTTATCTCTACTTCACAGAAAAGGAACAGTTCATGGAGGCCCATGACCTTGCTGCTGGTGTGCTGCACAGCCAGCAGAGGACACGCCTTGCTGGGTTCTCCATGCAGTATTCTGCACCTCCTTTGATCACGAGGGTTTACATTGACAAATCAAAGGGAAAAATACTGAAACACAATCCCCCCCTGACCCTTTCCCATGAACTCTCTCTCATTCAAAAAAAAGGAGTACCACTGACCAAGTTCAGGGTTAAGATCAAGACGCAGGAGCTTCTGTCCTGCAGATGAAAAAAGCACATCACTGTCCATCCTAGGTGTACTGCCCAAATAGCTACTTGGGAGGCTAAAGGAGAATAAACTTTTCAAAGGTACATGGTTGCAGGGTTTGAGATTAGTAGGGAGGTTTTATAAATATTTACCGAACAAAACTCTGTTAACTGGCTGACACAAAGCAAGGTGTGGTTTTCCTTCTTGCCCCCAGGGATGGCTGGGAAAGTTGATCTGACAAACCAGTGGGAAACGCTGCCCAGCCAAGATGGAACCAAGAGACGGCAAGAATGCCTATGATTCAGGAAATGAGTCCAACTGTCTTCTGCCTGTCTGCTCTCCTCAGTCCCCACAACTCCCACTCCTATCCACTGAAGCTGGAAACCATAGAGAAGAAGACACTCATAAACCAAACACTGGCCTCAGAAATGAGTGCCGCAGTAGCCTGCCAAATAAATCGCTCTGGTCACAGTACACAGTTTAGCTGCTTCCCAACAGGTTGAAATAGTACTAGGACCACTTCCTCCTGTGAATGCCACATGAGTGGTGGAAGGTAAAAAGTCCTAGCTTTCTTCTGCTTTGGTGGGTGGCCTAAAAATTCTCTTTTTGGTAAGGCCATGTCCTTTTTTTAATATTCCTTGCTAATGGAAGTGAGCTCGAACTTAGTTTGGGAAGATAATCTTCCCTCAGAGAGAACCAAAACTAAACCACTCTAGAATTAATAGAATCCATCCTATTATAAGGACTCCAGAGACAATGACTTCAAAACGTACTGGAAAACATAAAAGTGTTTTGTTTAGTTATCATTTACTAGGAAACCTCCCTAACACATACACACAAATTCAATCCTAATTCTATTTTAATACTTCATTCTGAAAAATAAGCCCATTATGAAGTTAAAATATAGTCTACCTGTCCTGACAAACTTTACATGGAGGCATCCAGAGTAGGGGTGGGGCACTGAAAGAGAAAGAAAGCCATCTTCCAGTGATACTGAAGCCAAGATGCCATCTGACTGCTGCTCACAGCAACTGTGGACATAAAACCAGCCAATTCCAAACATTAGTGTTCTCAAGGGCAGGTGCTCCCAATGGCAGGGCAACTCATATCCTCCCAGTAAAAGCATGATCTACCCAACGATGATTACTTTCCGGAGCAACACTGAGGAGGCCAGTGGCCTTTCTAGCACTGTAACACTAGTTCAAACTGAATTTCTCTCCTTTCTATATCAAAGAAAACCACCTCTTGCTAACATAACTTGATTTATAAGTGTTGAGTGCCTTCACGAGAAAGATCTGTGGGGTGGAGCAGATGTGGGAATGAAGCCAACAGAAAACATACATCATACTATGCAAGCAAGACACCTATTTATAACTTTAATTACACTTTCATTTAAATGATAGATTCTTGAGGTAGAGATTCCTATAAAAATTATCTGAAATACTATAAAGCATAGGAGAAAATACTCTTATGTTTGGAAGCAGGACCAGAAAAGGATCTCTCTGCTGCTTTAAGTAAAGTTGTAAAAATAAGCCTATAAAGATCTAGGTATCCAATGTGGCTGTGCTGAAGTCGCGTGTGGGCTCTTTTTCATCCCAGGCCTGCCTTCCTTTGGAAAAATGTGATTGGGCAAAAAGCAAAGTCAAAAACAAACCAAAGGAAAAACCAGGTAAAACAGAAAAACAAGTCAGAGACCTCGAAAACTCCAAAATGAACAATTTCTAAAGTCACGAGAAGCTGAGGATAATTACCCAGCTACGTATCAATGAAATTACTAAGTCTGCCTATGTATCAGTGGAATTACTGTGTTTTAACTGTCTAGGATCTTCATTCTTCCAAAATTAATCATCCACTTAGAGCTTCTAACTCAACATTTTATACATACTGCTTTGATAAAATTTAGATTTTTAACATGTTAACATATTTAAAAGCTCTAAAAACTAGTAACACTCTTGATGCATCACTTCTTGTCACTATCCTTACGTTATGACGCTGTCACCAACCCTGGGCTTGGAAGTCTTTGGTATTTGGAGTCTAGGTGCTCTGTTATTACTTATTTTTAAAAAATAAGTAGGCAATGACTAGTTTAGTTTTTTTAGTAGACTGGGAGTGTTCCAAATGTGGTGACAGAAGTTTCCTTCCAATCACTTTTTTAAGGGATCCTATTCAGATTTCCCTCTAGCATAAAGGCAGAAAAAAATGAATAATGTGTTGGTATAATGGAGATCCCATTCGGTGTATGATTGAAGCCTGCCTGTGTCCGGCATGTCAGTAAACAAGTACTATGCCTTAACACCAAAAGCAGCAACCGAAAAACAGAAAAATATGCCACAAAACCCACTACTACTATTACTGGGGGAAGTCAAACAGTAACATTTTCAAATATCAATTTTCTTTCCCCTCCAATAATAGGTTACACAGAAGCTCTCTTCCAAGTTTAGAATTTTATTTGTAAAAATTCCCAACTAGCAAATTCTAGACCAGCAGTAGGAACTGGTGATATATGACATGTGACAGTCATTAGAGGTAAAGTTCCCCAACTCTTGATTTAAAATAAAATATGCCAACTGCCGACTTATCCTATCCACGCAGCAGGCACTGTGGCAACCCTGGTCCAAAATGTCTGGCTGTCCCACACACAATTCACAAATCAGCTTGATACATCACATTTTGTGAAACCTGTTCCCCAAGTTCTTGACACAAAGAACTCCTATGTAATTGATAACCCCAGAAATTCCACAAGTTTTCCTTTATCAGCTACTAAAATGATTTAAAAATAGGTATAGTAATTTAAGAACTTCTCCCTTCTCGTGCTGGATTTTATTGACAGCAGTAATTTGACCTACATGTGCACATGCCAAGGTTGTGTTGTAAAGGATAATTACCTATTTGTTTATTTATCAGATTCCTAGACTTAAAAATAAATGTCACGGGAGAGGGGGAATCTGAGAAATTGGGGTCATACTTGAAGATTCAACTCAGAGAGATTAAAGTGTATAATTCATTACTGATTAGATACTCATGATTAGAATGAATAGTGGGAGTCCACAGTTCAAACAAGCAATTAGGGTTTATACAAGAAGTGTAAACAATTCACTAATGGGCTCGCTGCTCTTCTGAATAGAGCGTGGCCTGGGGCCCTTACTAGTTTCCCGAGTCTTTATAGTAACTCCCACACCATGCCATGTCCTCCCAGGTACAGGGACACTAAAGCAGGCTTATCTTTTATGGAGGTCACTTCTTCCTCTGGGTAACTATGAGAAAAAAAGAACTTATTTTACTACACAGTGTGAAAAGTAAAATAGGACGTACAAACAGACTCGGAACTAGCTATGATATGAACTTTCATTGAAAGGCAAAGGCCCTGTTTCCATCAACAAAGTTGCAGTGTTTTAAAAAGGTCCCTGACATTAAGCCAAGAACGTGAATTAGATTGGCTCAGACAGAAATGAATCTGTACCTGAGACAAATCAAACAAACATCTTTAACAAAAAATTTAAAGTACACCAAAAAATACAATGGCATTTTGGCTTTTATCTCCCTTGCTAAGTTAATTTCTTTTTTGAGACTTTACATCTTCTATATTAATTGGATAAAGCTGGAACATATTCTTCCTAGTAAAGTATCACAAGAACGGAGAAGCAAGAATCCAATGTACTCAATTCTAATATAAAGCCAGTAGATGATCTAATACATATTCTCATAAGAGAAAAACTCAAAATCATTTCAGGATGGGGAGTGGGAGAACGAAGGAGCAGAGAGAGGGGAGGAAGGCGGGGGTTGGGGAACACAACTATAAGAGGGATTTTACTAACAAATGTAAATAGTGTAACCTAATTCTTTGCACCCTCAATGAACTAGAAACAATTAAAAAAAAAGAAAGCTCTTGGCCATATAATCTTTTCTGTTAAGTCTCCTAAAAAAAAAAATAAATAGCCCCCCGTGGAAGGGACTGCATTCATTCGTTTCCTGGCCAAGGAA
Organism: Arctocebus calabarensis; assembly: GCA_963573935.1. Taxonomy (NCBI): domain Eukaryota; kingdom Metazoa; phylum Chordata; class Mammalia; order Primates; family Lorisidae; genus Arctocebus; species Arctocebus calabarensis. The sequence goes on from CAUYON010095127.1 coordinate 13,644, forward strand.
CCCATACACCTATATATATATACCCTGAGACTAAAGGCCTAAAGGAGATGGGGAAAGACTGGGAGAGAAATGGAGAGAGCTTCTCTCTCCCCACTTGAATTCTCTCCCTCTACCAGGAGCTTTAGTCTTTTCTGTAAATAAATTCTGTCTTACCACTGGGTGGGTGGGGGAGGGAGAAATAATGTAATGAAGAATAATAAAATACATGTATTTTAAAAAAAAAGAAAACATTTCAGATTGTATATGAAGCCAGCACATTGTACCCCTTGATTGCACTAATGTACGCAGCTATGATTTAATTAAAAAAAAAAGAAAGAAAAAGAAAAGAAAAGGAAGGGCAACAAATAAATAAATAAATAGGAGTTGTCCGCCTTAGTTGTCTTTGGCTTAAGCCTATAGTTAAAAGTTAAAGATGGCTTTTTAAAATCCCTTCTAAATCCTTATTATACTTTGATTCTATACATTTTTTAATGATAATTTTTTTTAACAAACCACTTGAATACCATTAAAAACAAGACTTTTCATTGATAACTTTGCCAGGATTGTCATAAAATTTTTAGAGACTAATAAAGTTTTCACTGAAATTTCTTTCTTTCTTTTTTTTTTTTTTTTTGAGACAGAGCCTCAAGCTATCACCCTGGATAGAGTACTGTAGTATCACAGCTCACAGCAACCTCCAATTCCTGGGCTCAAGTGAGTCTCCTGCTTCTGCCTCCCAAGTAGCTGGGACTACAGGTGCCGCCACAATGCCTGGCTATTTTTTGGTTGCAGCCATCGTTGTTTGTCGGCCTGGGCTGGATTCGAACCCGCCAACTTGGCGCCTTAGCCTGTTGAGCCACAGGCGCCGAGCCTTTTTTTTTTTTTTTTTTTTTTGAGACAGAGTCTCAAGCTGTCACCCTGGATAGGGTGCTGTGCCATCACAGCTCACAGTAACCTTTCAATTCCTGGGCTCAAATGAGGCTCCTGCCTCCACCTCCCAAGTAGCTGGGACTACAGGCACCCGCCACAATGCCTGGCCATTTTTTGGTTGCAGCCGTCATTGTTTTTTGGTGGGCCCGGGCTGGATTCGAACCCACCAGGTCAGATGTACGTGGCTGGCGCCTTAGCCCGTTGAGCCACAGGTGCCAAGCCTTCGCTGAAATTTCTTATAAGCAATCTCAAAATGTGCATATGTGTTTACCTATCTATGAACTAGTTTAATTTCAGTTAAACTAGGTGGAAAGGATCACAAAACATTTGAGATCTGGTAAATTGTTATTTGGGAACAGATGTTGTTATGACAGTTTTAAAAATTCAATTGCATTTCAATGTGAAGATAGGAGGCAACTTTGGTGGCAGTATCTAAGATCTTCTGTAATTAAAGTTGACATTCAGGGCTGGTTGCTACAATGCCTTGGTTATATTGGAGCTATTACTTTTTTTTGTTTTTCCAGATAATTGCTTTTAAAATCTTCCTGATATTTTGTCTCAATAAAATGTTTTAAACATATATGAAAACAACTTTGGGATAAAAGCTCTTTACTAAC